>JBAJNP010006946.1:0-24019 GCA_036877545.1 Yasuhikotakia modesta | reverse complement strand
AGAGAAAGCCATGGAGGGTTGGCTGAAACTCTGCTTAGAATGAGGAGGAAGGCTTGGGTCATCAGGGGAAGAAGAATAGCCAGAAAAGTTGTTGACAGCTGTGTTCAGTGTAGGAAAACCAAAGCAAGGAAATGTCAGCAAGTGATGGGTGATCTCCACCAGAGAGGTTGCAACCAGCTGCACCCTTTGATTTTACAGCAGTGGATCTCTTGGAGAGATGACATTAAGAAAAGAGCTTTAATAAAGGTCTGGGGTGTGGTTTTTTGTTGTATGTGGAGCAGAGCGATGCATGCAGACCTGGCAAATACCCAGTCGACTGAAATTTGCTTCTTATTTGCCTTCCAAAGATTCGCTGCACTTAGGGGTTTTCCCAAGAAGGTCTATTCTGATCCAGGCACAAATTTTACTGGAGCAAGACCAGTTTTACACGAGCTGTATAAATTCCTGGAAGGCATTGACAAGTCCACTTTAGAAGAGACAGCTGCAAGAAATGGTACGGAGTGGATGTGGAAAGTCCATCCAGCAGATTCTCCACACAGGAATGGAGCTGTTGAAGCTGCAATGCGCATCATCAAGAGAGCACTCCAAAACTGTGGAGGCGAGTCTACTCTCACTTACAGCGATTCTTAACAGCCCTTCAAATGGCAGCTAATCTCGCAAACGAACAGCCCATCGATGCCAGAGCACAAACCCTGGAAGACTGCATCCAGTACGTAACTCCAAATGCACTACTGCTTGGGCGTGCATCTCATGGCGGTGATACTAGAATGTTTGACTTTTCCAGTTATCCATTCAAGCGACTCCAAGCAATGCAGTCAGTGGTGGACAAGTTCTGGAGACGATGGAGCCAGCTTGCAGGCCCTATTTTGTTTGTAAGGAGCAAATGGCATTTGCCACACAGAAATCTTGTAATTGGAGACATTGTCTGGATAGTAGATCAGAATGCACTCAGAGGGCAATTCAAGCTTGGCAGAGTAATCGGTGTCAATCCAGACTGCAAGGGCGTTGTGAGAGACGTCAATGTCCAAACTTTTCCAAGCTATCCAGTTCCTATCACAAAGACCTTAAAAACAAACTCAAACATTCCAGTTTCTGAAAGGCGCAAAGAGAAGATTCTGAGTACTATTCTTCACAGAGACGTCAGACGCCTGGTCGGACTTCTTCCAGTTAGGGAACAAAGGATCGAACAGGAATGTCATAATTGAACTGCATCTAATAATGCCAAAGAGTTCAAAGCATTGCGATTTTCTCTTGTATTCAAGGAAAATCGAGTGGGAGGTGTCAAGTCAAACTGCAGAGGAATTGACTAAATAAATAGCGAACAAATAAATAATAAATAATTTAAAAATAACTCCAATAAGCTTCTAGCCAATCGGAGTGAGTGGCAGAACATCCGGAAGCGCGAGAATGTCAGTGCTATGAGACGATTGCGAGTTCTGCTGAAACTGACGGGCTGGACGCGAAAAGTGCACAGACAATCAAAATATCATCTAAGCCCAGAGCGGCAGCCGGTTTTTCACATTTCTTCTGTCTACCATTTTCCAACTAAGTTGGAAAGAAATAAATAAAGAGTGGAATCCAGTTCACGTTTCCGGTGATGATGTTTAAAATCCCTTTCAACAGGGAAATTGTGCGCGAAAAGAGAAAGCTTGACAATAACAGTACCACTTCATATGGTATTTTAACACTAACAGAGCACATGAATGTATAACTTAGTTTTACAGGCTACTTACAGATTAAATAGTTCAGACCAGACTTAACCTATAACTTGCCCTTTCATACCCAGAAAAATATATAGTTAAATATATTTAATATTTTATAAGATAAAATATTTAAATATAAGATTTTAAAAAGAATATTTAAGTGTTGTTAAAACTATTAAAATTTTAAATTTGTGTTTATTATTTACACACCTTCAGGTCACCTAAGGTGTAGCTGATTTTTAAATGATTTTAAGATGAAACCATGATCCTTGGTGAGTCATAAAATGTAAGTGCATGAGTTTGATGTCTTTAGGAGTAATAATGCAGATACAGACACAAAACACAAACTGAACCTCTGCTGCTCCTGATGATATATGTAGCTCTTATGAAATGAAACAATTGGTCTGGGCAAGAAACTAAACATCATTTATAACATTATTGTTAATTAGTTAACAGTTTTTCTTATTTTGGATAAACTATTCCCTTTCAATATTATGGACAATATTTTGGACAAAATCAATAAAAAATATAATTTTGGCACAATGCCACACAAAATCAAACACACACACACACACACACACACAAACATATATCTATTGGGTAATCAGCAGTGCTGTTAAATAACCCAGAATGCAGCTTCATATCGGTTGTGTTTAATTTAATCTGGAAAAAGGCACCACAGGGAGATGCCAGTGTGCCTCAGCCAGTCTGATTGAATAAACAGGAAACAGTCGCAGAAGTGGGGTGTGCAGGGGTGTGAACCTCTGATTTATCCCAGAAGGACACCCTGTAGAGATAAAGCGAGCTTAATTCCAGGCTCAGTTATTCAGCTTTGGGTGTTTAACAGCTTTAATATGGTTTCTGTGGAGATGGGCGTATAATTGACTTTGAGCAACATGAAAAGTGTTATATTGGCACTGCAGAAGGCAATCATTTTGTGATACTTGGATACAAAGGATGCCCACTATAATAAGAGACGGCAGAACATGTCAGAATTTCCATTAGGAAATATCTTCTGGTTTATAGATGTTTTACAAATTGCATTTGTATTCAACATTGGGCAGTTCTATGTTTTCATTGGCCAACTGGTGCACGTTGATACATAGACTGTGTAAGACTGATGACTGTATAATGACTAACAATTGTCTGTATGAACGAACATTTAAAGCCATGTTCATTTTAAGTCTAAATAATAATTAACAACAGCGTTTCATTTGTAGCTGAATGGGTTAATGTGTTAAAGCTGGTAACAGCACATTAACATAGGCAGTCATTTCCCTCATCCTGTCCCCTCAAAGCTTCTATTTTTGATCTGTTTCTCACAGGCCTGTTAAAACAGCCACCTGTTGAAGTTATTTCTTGGAGACATCTTGCATGAACCCTTCAGTCAGTCAATACAGTTACACTGAAAGCCTGCTATAGCGTCACAATAACGTTTTCCTGGCAGATAAATAATCATGCATCCAAGGGAAAATGCAAACAATTCATGATATGGGAAATATAGGCTAGATTTCATACTGTATATTTGATGTATTTC
Source organism: Yasuhikotakia modesta (assembly GCA_036877545.1). Taxonomy (NCBI): domain Eukaryota; kingdom Metazoa; phylum Chordata; class Actinopteri; order Cypriniformes; family Botiidae; genus Yasuhikotakia; species Yasuhikotakia modesta. Next base: position 20,779 of record JBAJNP010006946.1, on the reverse strand, counting down.
TGTAAAGTATTCTGCTTTAAGTGCCTAAATTATTATTTACCAAATTCACCACTGCTCAGAACAAACACCGAAAGCCTTCAGGTCTACGAAGAAACAGTGGTGTTTCATTTTGTCAAGATACGTTCAACATATGAAGACATCAGTGATGCGGACATGAAGGTTCATTGCATACAGGATAGACCTTTTATGTTGATAAGAGAACTGCATAGTGTTTGTGTAATTTGCATGTGTTGGTTATGGTCGTGACTTAGAACACAAACACAGAACAGTGTCCTAGTTTTAGTGAGAAAATGACAGCTGCCAGAGCTAACAGACAAGAAGGGGGAGGAGTCAGGGAAAGGGGCTGTGACTAGCCACTGAGCTAATATCAAACATCCCATAAGTGACAATCAAACAATTTTCAACATCAATGGTTTATTTAGTATAAAAAGACTGGATTCAATTTAGAGTGTGACCTGATCATTTCTTCGGCACATACAAATAAAATGTACAGGAAGAATAAAAATGTATTGTTTTTTTAATATATTTAAAAGCTTTTCTAAGACAGTCATGAAGCATCAATGAAACCTCAAATATCAAGACAAAAGAGGATTTTGAATTTTGAAGAACTGTTTATATTAATGGCAGTCATGAAAGTTTTTGAAAGCACCACCCTATGTGTAATATTGTAATAAACGTAATATTGTTACACAGATGAGCAACAATGGCACCTAAAATGTTTTGTGTCAGTGCAGTCTATTCACTTGATTAACATTGTAAAAAGCACAAAAAAATCATTTTGAAGGAAAGATTTCATTTTCAACAAAACATTTACAACATATTACACAGCTAACCTTTAGTGCCAACAAACCATTATTCTAAACAACTAAACCATAATTTATGAAAAGAAACAAACAAAACGCATTATTTTCTGTACAAAAATCTAAGGTGCTCTCTTCAAGAGACTTTTCTGCTCTGCAAAGGATTTTAAAATTATAGAACTTTTGGCCACATACAAAAACACTCCGTATTTTTATGGCTTGTGTACAGCTGTTGTGTCTGACAGAATGACAATGGTGCTGTGGTGAGTATTGCTATTTGTGCTACAAAATGTAAACTGTACATACAAATCAAATTTATGTACAGATTCTCTATTCATGTCCTATTCTCTATTCAGATTCTCTTCAGGTCTATGAAGATACACAGTAAAAAGTTGTGATAACTGCTCAATAACTATGAAAATGAATAATAAAATTAATACAATTTTACAGTTTTGCCTTTGTTCAAATCAACATTTCCTCTTGATCTCTGGAAACAGCTTTTTTCTAACTAAACTCATCTGAGACTTGTTTGATTCATAATCTGCATGAGAGGAGGAACCCACCCCTCTTCACTGATCAAGCCACCAATCGCAACAATCTAAATGAAATATTAATCCACTGTTACCAAAGATTGTCTGTGTGGGATTATCCTCAGCGAAGTGTCTACATAAATCAGTAGTGGAGTTCAAAGTTGATTTAAAATGGCTTCACAGCCATTAGTTATACAACTGTTGCCGGTAATAATAATAATAATAATAATATTACTATACATAATACATTAGAGATGGCCACAAACATCCTCTATGGTAAAGTTTTCTCTTTGTCCCCAACAAAACTGGCCTGATATTTGTGTGCTGTAAATAGACCAATTAAACGTGGATGAAGTTATTATGTTCCTGAAGGTACAACAGTCAGAAGAATGTGGCAGACAAATGTGCTGTGCTTAAATGCAATGTGAGATTTGTGTTTTACTGGCTATTAACTTCACCACAATATTACAGAAGAACCAGTAATCATGCACATTGACTTGCAGAAGTGGAAATATTGACAGTTAGAACTGACAGCACAAAATTGAATCAGCAGATGGACAGAAATTTATTTTTTGAGACAAATGTGGCATTATGAGGATGAAACAGAAGTAGTTGTATACACATTGTATTTTCAGATACTTGCTGTATTTGTTGTAAGTGCAGCTATAATTTATATTTGAAAAGGAAGACCTGTTCACATACCCGAGGTTTTTAAATGATTGTCATGTTGAGAGTTTATAAAAATAATGTAATTAATTGTGACATTTTATACACAATTTCTGGTTCAAACCAAGCACTAAACCCAAACAGCTGTACTATAGTCGAATAAGGGATGGACTTTTTCTACAGGACCTGTTCGATTGTCAATGTTCAATTCAAGGAACTGACCCTTCTCTTCTGTAGTCTGAGGACATGACTGTCCCCTTCTCATTTGTCCTCCTGCCCAGAATGGTAAGTAAAAGCCACCTTTGGATTTTACTGCTTTCTTGGGTCTCTTGAGGAGTTCTGGGTTGTGATCTGGTAGCATCCAGCCAGGCTTCTCCTTCAGCAGTTTATCCCGATCAGGTCGTACGCTACGCAATAACTTCTTGAAGATGTTGGTGGTCAATGAGAATCTTTTAAAGAACTCTTGGGAGCGACTGAGTCTAAGCGGGTGGGCTGGAGAATCAGGTCTGTTGAGGTCTTTTTCTAATTCGGGAAGGTCCAACCAGTTACCCACTAGATCAGCAAAGACATTGTCTCCAAGTACAAGAGGCTGCCGATTGCGACTTTGACTCATGAGTGAGGACGTCCAATCGCTGGCGTCATCCATACTGTCTTCTGTGTAATCATTGTCAAGTGATGGTCCCTCTCGGGACAGGCTGTCAAGAATACCTGGTAAGTTGACCCCCTGGGCTGGAGGTGCTTGTTGTGCTGGTTTAAACAAATGCTGCTGGTTGCTGTGGTGTTGTAGAGGAAGGTGACCCAATTTTGGGCCGCAGTACTCCATTTGTGGAGCAGTGTAACCTGAGATCCCTCTGGGCAAAGGTATACTCTCGCTCTCCAGGCTCGAAGTTGAGGGCGATGTCCCCAAGCTACTGCGATGTGGATTTTGGGATGGGTATTGATCTTCTATAATTAATGTTCTACCTGATTTGGGTCTCTCATTGTCTGAATCAGGGCTGGTGGTAGGACCTACAGCCGGTTGTGTCATACATCTACGATTTCCTGAGATATCTAGTTGCTCAAGGGCAGTTTGCACCTGAAGAAGTTTAAGTTCTTGGAGGGCTCCCATCATACACTTCATCTGAGCATGAAGACCATCACCAGCCTCCTTCATAGACAGCTGAAAGCACAAAACGATAATAACATGTGATGTTAATTAACAATGAGTACTTTTACCCCTCTTTAACGATAACGGGACATCTATTTTTCTTGTCACTGTTTTCATTAAATCAGAACATCCAAGCAGCAACTGGTCACAAGTACCCACAATTTATGTATTTTTTTAATTTATAATAATTATCAGTCACTTATCAGTCACTTGACTTTCTCTATTTATAATATGTGGATCATGCCCTATTCCAACCTTTCAAAACTTTGCAGTTCCATTTTTACAAACACATTAGTATTAATTATCTTGTACAGAGCAATGCAGCCCCCCTTACAATTAAGCACATTAACAAGTGTGTGGTGTGGCTAAAACTCAGTGCTGGTAAGCCATTAGTCCTCATCATTGCTGAGCAAGACCCCCAACATCAATGGTTACTAAAAGGTGACTGTGATAGGTTTACAACTATGGCAATAATGAATCATTGAATTAATAATTTTGAGCAGCAAATAAAAATTATATATTTAATAAACTAAACTGCACAACTTCTAGTAAAATAGATTCATAATGCAAGCTTGTATTTATCAATACAATATTTAGAAACAAATATTTATAAATTTGTTTAACTGATTTTGGTTATGAATTTTGAACACCTTTGCAATGTATTCTGTACATTACTTTGTAATGTATTTTTCCCCTTGAGACTTTTCCAGTGGTCAGACAGACTAATAAAGTGCATGCTAGAAGCTCCATATGGCCTGCGTCTTAGGGTGGAATGCACCCTTGGCAGCTGTGGACCAGGCCTGTCGCATTCCCACATGACACTGAAAGCTACAGTCATGTGACCTCACTGAGTCCCCTTCTGGTGTAACAATCCCCAGAACAATAAACTCCAGTCATGCCCAGACATGTACGGTACACTGGCATAGACTGTTAAATGCAATAAGTGAAAGTTAAAGTCAAAGGACTCCAAAGAGGATACCATACATAGAATCTAGTTGCATACAGTGCAAAAAATACAGTGCATAATTTCTAAGAGTTTGTCTCTGTAAAAGTGGTTGTATAAGCACCCATAGGCAACATTAAACCTCTTAGGCTCTATTTTTTTAGATGAGCAGACACAAATTTTAAATCTAATGCAATAAAACTTAAAATTAATCAAATTTGATTTTATTTCCTATAGTCAATCACCAAAATTTCAATTTGCCATTTATGTTTTATCACTACTGAGGCACGGACAGGTGTAAGCATAGGGTAAAATATAATCTGTGAATGTACAGTATTAAGTCTCAGAAGAACTTTGCTTAAATCCTCTTTATTACTACACAAACTTTAAAGGTTATCTTCTTACCTGGCATCAGCTTTCACAGAAGGGTTCCCCTGCCCTCTGCAACCCGAATCCCTCTATTTTCCTCTCACTCCTCTCACCTTTCAAGTGCATGTCTGCCGCCCCATATTTAACTCTCTGCCAATGGGAGACCCACTAAAGTCCTGGCACCCAATCAGACGAGACTAGATTTTAATCCCTAACAGAGGGGCCGCTTCATTCAAGCATGATCAATTGTCAAAGAAACGGTGAGAGCTGTAACAGCAGGGAGGGGTCGAGGCCATATGTTTATATGACAGCGTTTCACTTACAGGGAAAATGATTTTGGGGTTCTTTAATAAACCACATCAGAGATATGGCAGCTAACAAATATAAAGTGTCCCTGCCTGTGTACGTATATTGAAGTTTTGTGTATTATTATAAATTTGTTATTTAAATGCAAAATATATTAGCATACTTATAATTTGATATTTAAGCTGTGTTACACTTTTTAAATATGTTATAAAACCATATTTATGAGGTGAGTAACAGGGCATAATAACTGTTTGCTTAAAAAGTCCCAAGGGTATTAACACATGCTATTACAGATAACTTCCAAACAGGCTTTTAGAATGATTGGTCTTTAATAATTTAACAGCTTTTTGTGTGTGTGCAGAACCAGCCTTGAGACAAACATTATTTTAGTTTAAGATATTATCTGGGGTCTGGGCATCTGAATTTGCTATTGGGGATTTTTGTTAAAGTTTTAGTGCTGACATTTCACTCACAAATTATGGCCAATGGGAGGATCTGTGAGAAAATTAATATTATGTTTTTTTATTTTTTGTTGCATTTATATATTGTATCATCTATTTAGATCAGAAAAGCCTTGATAGAAACATGGAGCAGAGACCCTTTGTAAAATATTGTATACATTTTATCTCGGCCTGTAGTAACATTCATCAGAAAGTTTTTATTATGACGTTTAAATTGTTTATCCTTTCAAATAATCATTATTTGAGTCATACAGTTGATAAAGTGAAATTTTACTTCCCAGCTGACATTATTAGATAATGGCATCCAGGTTTAGCCTCTTGTCTTACTTGCACTACTTTCCTGCAACTTCTAAATGTTTCACAGCTCATGTTCTTCATGTGAGACCCACAGCATTAATAACCTGAACATGTCATTAAACTCAGAAAGGCCTTCAAAAGCACTTCAAAAGAGTCCTAATGTTAGTCAGAGAGTAGGAAAAAGTTTTAAAGCATGTTTACAAGAACCAATACTATACCAGCAAACACACAGTGCTTACACAGCAAAGATTATAACTTGCTAACCCTAACTTAGTATTTCACTATTACCACAATGAAGCTAAAGAAAATGAAGTAAAGAACTAATGCTCAAAAATAGAAAATATTTCATTATTTGCTTAGCCTCATGTTGTTCTAAATCCATATGCTGTTTGTTTTTAATTGGATACAATAGGAGAACTTTAAAGTTCCCTTTCAGGAACTTGAGCTGCGTCGAAACGCTATGGGAACGCCATCAGCTTTTATGCATGTGTCGTCACAGGCGGGGTGATGGCATGACCACAAGACTATAAAACGCGTATGCAAAACGCTGCTTGGGATAGCTTTGTTCATTCAGCGAAACGCTCTTGTTACATTGTCTGTCCTTTGTCACTCGTTAGCTTTGTAGAAGTTGTCTTGTGAGATTTTGTCTCTATGTATTAGCATTATCATGCCTAAAGCCAAGGCAAAGAGTGGTAGAGGGGGTGTTTAAAAGCAGCATTTCGGGCTATGTTCCTCGCTGCCCGCATTACATTACGGGCGGGGATACACACCGTCTGTGTGTCGTTTGCCTAGGAGCGAAGCAGTGCAGGCATTTACCTGTGCTTTTTACCAGACCTGCTTAAAGAGCTAGATGGAGGCGAGGGCCTCACACCCGAGGGTGCCCCCTCGCCGCTCACTTTCTCTAGATGCTGTTAGGCGGGAACAGCAGCCATGTACTAGCTCCTCATACAGGCAGACACAGAAACGGAGCGCCGTGACCCGTTTTCCCCCTTTAAGGGTGCGGGTTTTGTCCGGCGGTGTTCAGCCCACTTTGGTGGGTTCCACTCAGGCTCTAGTCATGCAGGAAGAAGTAGAGACTCTCTTAATGAAGGAGGCCATAGACTAACTACCTTCTCAACTCAGGGAATCAGGGCATTACAGCCGCTACTTCATAGTTCCAAGGGAAGATGGGGGGGGTGCACCCTAACTTAGATCTGCGTCTTCTGAACCACTCAGTCATGAAACTGAAGTTCAAGGTGCTAGCTATAGAGCAGGTTGTGAGTCAAATCAGATCCGAGGACTGGTTTGTCACAATAGATCTGAAAGATGCGGACTTCCATATCCCCATGTTTCCTGCACACAGGAAGTTCCTGAGGTTGGCTTTCAGGGGCATAGCTTACCAGTATCAGGTGCTTCCATTTGGTCTAGCACTCTCACCCCATACTTTCACAAAAGTTGTGGATGCAGCTCTGGCTCTGTTGCGATAACAGGGCATCCGTATACTCAACTACATAGACAATTGGTTGATTCTAGCTCCTTCAGAGCAGATTGCAGTTCGACATTGAGATGTTGTTCTGCATCATATAAAGCAGTTGGGGTTCAGACTGAACACCCGGAAAAGTGTGCTTTCTCCAGCCATAAGGAACAACTTATCTGGGTGTAATTTGGGACTCTGTAATGATTCGGGCACAGTTGTCCTCTGCTCGAGTAGTCTCAATCATAAACACAGTCAGGAGAGTGAGAGAAGGCCAGTCACACACTGTAAATCAGTTTCAACAATTACTAGGCCTCATGGCAGCCGCTCTCAATGTCATTCAATTAGGCTTGCTGCACATGAGGCTCTTACAGTGGTGGCTCAAAACCAAGGGGTTTTCCCCGAGGGGCAATCCTTTCCATCAGATCAAGGTCACACAGCAAGGCCTACGTGCCTTAGATATATGGAAGAAACCTTGGTTCCTTACAGAGGGCCCAGTACTGGGAGATCGCTGTCGCCATGTCATCCTAGCAACCAATGCGTCCCTTACCGGTTAAGGAGCGGTCATGGGTGGCCGCTTAGCCCTAGGTCTTTGGGAAAGTTGCCAGCTGTCCTGGCATATCAATCTTATAGAGATGTTGGCAGTGTACCATGCTCACAGACATTTTCTCCCAGACCTGTTACTCCACCATGTGCTTGTTCACACCGACAGCACAGCGGTGGTCACTTGCTTCAATCACCAGGGAGGTCTGCGTTTGCACCCTCTTTTCAAATTAGCACGCCAGATCCTTCCCTGGTCTCAGGCAAAGCTGCTCTCTCTCAGAGCAATTCATATCCCTGGATGTTACAAAGTGGGAACAGACATCCTGTTGAGGCAGGGGCCGAGGCCTGGGGAGTGGAAACTTCACCCAATTGTGTCCAAGTAGACCTCTTTGCCTCTCTCGAGACTGTGCAATGTCCCCTTTGGTTCTCTCTAGCTCATCCAGCTCATCTGGGGCTGGATACTTTGGCACACACGTGGCTGAGGCTACGTCTGTATGCCTTCCCCCCAATAGCTCTGCTCCCAGGAGTTCTGGAAAAGATACGCCTAGATGCGGTAACCGTGCTCCTGGTGGCCCCACTTTGGTCCACCCGAATATGATTCTCAGATGTGATAGATCTATTAGACGGGTCTCCATGGGAGATTCCCATCAGGAAAGACCTTCTTTCCCAGGCGGAGGGTGCCATCTTACACCCCCGCCCAGAGCTACAGAAGCTGTGGGTGTGGCTCCTGAGGGGGCACAACTCTTGGTTTCTGGTCTCTCAACTGAGGTTGTGGAGACCATTTTACAATCCAGAGCTCCCTCTATAAGGAAACTTTATGCCCTGAAGTGGAAGCTTTTCACTTCATGGTGCAGAGAGCGCCAGCAAGACCCAGTGGGCTGCACTGTAAATGCATTCTTGGAGTTAATGCAGGCTCGTTTCTCTGCAGGACATGCCTACTCCACCTTGAAGGTTTATGTGGCATCCATCTCTGCATATCACACTTCATTAGGTGGATATCCTATAGGTAGACACCCTTGGGTTACACGTTTCTTCCGAGGTGCACTGAGGTCCCAGGTATGATCTCATATCCCTCCTTGGGATCTGGCTGTAGTTCTTGAAGCTCTCTGTGTTCCACCTTTAGAGCCCTTTGAGGAAATATCTGATCATCCTAAGACAGTGTTCCTGTTGGCCATCACTTCTCTGAGGAGGGGAGATGACCGTCAAAGCCTTTTAATACCTGAGACAAGGTTTTGTCTCTAAAGTACCTTCTACAATACTACAGCCAGTCGTACTTCAAGCCTTTTGTCCTCCTCCCTTCAGGGCGCCTGACCAGGAGAAGCTAAACCATACGTGTCCAGTGCGAGCACTTGACGCTTATGTCCACAGAACTGCCCTGTGGGGAAAAACTGACCAACATTTTGTTTGCTTTGGGAATAAGTGCAGTCTTTCCGCTACAAAGCAGACTCGTTGTATAGAGTTGTTGGATTTCTGATGTGATTCGCATTGCTTATGAGTCCTCTGGTATCCCCCCTCCTAAGGGGACCAAGGCACATTCTACTCGGGGTATGGCGGCCTCTAAGGCCTTCTATGCAGGTGTCCCAATTCAGGACATCTGTGATGCTGCGGGACGGTCCACTCCCTTAACTTTCGTTAGGCATTATGGCCTCGATACTCGGCCACATCTGGCTCTTCGGTCCTCTTGCCCTAACTTGTGCAATCTAACACAGAGGGCAGGGGGGGGGGGGGTCACTTCAGTATGGATAGTGGGCATCTCGTTCCCATAGCGTTTTGACGCAGCTTGAGTTCGTGAAAGGGAACGTCTCAGGTTACATATGTAACCCTGGTTCCCTGAAGGGAACGAGACGCTGCGTCTTCCGCCTGCCTGCGCTCGCTTCATTGAGGTCCTAAGCTAACCCGAGCAGCGTTTTGCATGTGCGTTTTATAGTCTCTTGGTCATGCGTCACCCCACCTGTGACAACACGCCCCCCAATTTGTGATTAAACACCTGTATCAGAGTGCATAAAAGCTGATGGCGTTCCCATAGCGTTTCGACGCAGCGTCTTGTTCCCTTCAGGGAACCAGGGTTACATATGTAACCTGAGACGTTATCCCATACTGTTAAGCGAGGACCAGAACAAAATTGGTCTCATTGTGATTCACTTAAAATCGTCCCCCTTGGCCGAATCTTTAAAAACCTTCACGATTTTATGTATGAACAATGTATAATAGATATTTGTCAGATATGTCAGAGGCCAGCACACTGTTAGCTTGTTTTTGTTTCCTTCTCACAGAAATTCTGTTTTTATGTTCATAAAGAAACTCTAAGATTGCGACAACATTGCGGTCAGCACTTAAAGACAGAATTAGGCCATTTAATTATATGCAAAATATATGATGACAAATTGAACATTTCTCTACAGTCTTCTCAGTTTGATGCCCTTTCTGTAATCTGCCTAATTTATAGTTATTATTCCTGCTAACTATGCAAAATGACACAGCACCTTAAAAATAAAGTCCCCCAGATGTTTGATATATATATATATTGAATATATAGGTCCTGTGCGCTGCTGTGTTTGGGCAATGTTTGCTTACATCAAACTTTACATACACAAACACCCATACATCAAGGCATCCAAATAACATGGGTCAGTAAGAGCATTTAAGAGCAGTAAGAGCATTTAAAAGAGACTGTGAAGTCCCAGTCCTGTTTCATAACCATGAAAAGGCCCTTTCAAGCAGTGCATTCTGGGTACAGGAAGTAATGCAGCAGAGATGATCAAACGAGTGACTAGTGAACTTCTTTGCTAGTAGCCCTTATTAAATCTGAATGCATTGCTGTGTCGTGCAGTAATGTGATCTGAGGTTAAAGGGATAAAGAGTGTCTCTGTGGAGTACTGTGGTGTGTTTGTGAGTGTCAAATCCAGACTTGAGACATATTAAGTTGCTCTAATTGACAGTTTCCTGTTAAGGCTCATACAGCTAGTTTGCAGCCCTAATTACTACATTGTAAATGACTGCATAAACTGAGCTGTTAATGCTTTCAAAAACATTTCTTGTAAACGCATCAGATGCTGCTTTATCGTGCAGCTCTTCATAAAACCAAAAGACTTTGAAAACCACCAAACTAAATCAATATATATTAATTTACATCTGGATGAAGGCATTTTCTCTTGACCCATTGAGATATTATTAAATGCAGGAGATGGAGTGTATTTTGCATGTTTAGATTGTATGAAACAAACTATACTTTGAATATCAGTGTTAGACCTTCTACACAACAACAGATAAACTGCTGTTATATATCTTATAAACAGCTATATGCAGACACACACTACACAAGCCAAGCCAGACATTTGAAAATTAGCATTAAGTCTGGTGCACACAGCAGTTATTCTAAGCACATTGTATTTTGGTTAGTGCAATTATTTTGAGTGTCATTACTTACCAATCATTTTATAACTTTTTTAAAAACATATTTAAATCTATTCCTTAGATTATCTCTCCAAAATATTGGCACTGTCCACTTTAATATCTGTTCTCTGTCTAAGGGATTGAAAAACTCACAGATAAGCTATAGATAAACAGAAGTCACAACTGACCTGTCTAAAACCACATACAAGCTGCAACAGTTGCTTACAAATTGCTTTCATATGAGATTTGGTAGGCAAACAGTAAACTGCAACACTGATATATAAGACGCTATCAGCACCCCGATCACCCGCGTCAGCCATGCAGCTGCCACAAGTGCCCAGGCCAATTTTAGCAGAGGGGAAGGAAGGGCTGCCTGGAGTTGAATTTACTGAATGAATGAGTTGAGATCTGCTCTATTCTTCTGCTCCAACAGAAACAAACAGCTCTGTTTCTTAAAATTTCCACCTCAGTTCACAAAACACTCTTGTCTTACTGTGAAAGCCTCAACCGCTCCTGAATCTGTGAGCCACTAAAACAGTTATGACATATTTAAAGAAATAGTTTTTCCAAATTCTCTTAATAATAATCTTTTATTTACCTTCATGCCAATATGAATTATCCAATATGAATTGAAATAACTGAATAATTAAACAGTGACAAGTGCAATACAATGTTGATGGCAACCATAATACAATCTGTTGTTGTTAATAAATGTTATTTATTATGTTATTAAATATTGTTATTAAATGTTATTAAAGAACAGTAATGTGGCTTGTAATGTGGCTAAATTGGCAATTCTGTACATTGCTTTATCCATCTATGTGCAGAAGTTCCTAAAATAGCCAGAGAAGCAGATAAGGTCAGAGTTCACATCTCTAAGTGACCTCTCATTGCCACACACACAGAATGACCCTTGTGACCCTCAATAGAATTTACACTTGTGTCTGAGCGTCTGTATTCAATTAGCAGATTATTACAGTTGGCATTTGAGCAGGTGAATGCATCTTTTCAGGTATTAGCATTACATAACAGCAAACTGTGTAACAATACATACATGCATGCATTGTAATGACAATTAACATTCAATGCATCATTTGGGGAATTATTACAATACAGCCTAATTCACATTCATTTCTTATTTAAAACACAATCCATGACCCATTTCCATATTCCCATCTACTTTTCTTATTGCTCTCTACAATCAAATTTAACTACATACATTTCCTATGTGTTTTTTGTGTATATATTCATTATAAGGGATCATATTATAAAGAATCAAATTCTGAGACAGTTTGAGATTCTTTTGAGACACTATGGCTTCCTGTGTTGCTTATGTCACAGTTTAAAGGTGTGTTTTAAAGACACTGTGGCAAAAAATGGTCTGTATAAAAAACATTGGCTGCCATCAAATTATGATTAATTCCAGCACAAAACACTATTATAAGTGAAGCTAAGAAGACAAAGTAAATTTAAGTATCCACACATAATTGCTTAGTGTTAACATTACCCAAAGATCTAACCTTATTTTGTCTTACAATTAACATCTACCACTTCTTTGCCCAAATGGCAGCAGACAGACATGTGGCGCCTCTGGCACCATATCTAAAGCCACAGTGACAGTCTGTGCTCCTCAGGCAGCTGAACAGGGGGCTGTGTGTTCTCGTCCATTTACATATATGACTGCACACAGGGTCTTTATGAACCCCCTCTCTGCGTAAGCACACTGAGGTGATTCAGCAGTTATGGCACACCACGGCTCATCCACAATCCCCTGATCTCAGTCCATTCAACAGATGTGTGGCTAATTTGGTGCCCTCTCCAGGAGCCACAAATACCGTGTGTTGAGCTGCACCCCAGCTGACAACCACGTCTAGAGGCCTGAGGCTAATGTCGCTACCTCCTGTTTGAAGCTGGTCCAGACAGTGTTCAAACATGCTTTGGGGGCTGAAACCTTCAAATCACTGCCAAAAGGATTCATCACACAGTTTTATAAAAAGCAATTTCTTACTACAACTGCAGAAAAAATTGCCCATCTGGTATTTGTTTCCACCAAGCTCATCATGTAAACAGAAGAAAATTGTGGGAGTCTATGAAATATTATGCATATCTGCAATGAACTCCTGTTGTGACATGAAGAATATCAACATGTCAAACATTTGATGTCAACACTGCATCCACTGAAAATGAAATTGTGTTGTTTTTGAAGATGACGGATAATAAAGGGGTCTTTGTAGATGTGTCAAGAACTCATTTAAAATAAGAAAGTGCCCGAAGTCAACACAAATGACACCTGCACATACCAGGTTGCCGATGACACTGCTTGAGTCACCCTGTGGGATCAGCACATGTGTGGCCTGAAGTCTTAAATCTGTATGAAACTGACTGCATGAAAACATGGTCACGCTACCTGACATAAAAGTAATACGACTTCAAAAGATTCAGACACGTGGTGCACAGTGCATTATGTCTATTTAGTCTTAGTAAGCTCATTATTCAATCGAAATAACCATATTTCCTGTCCTTTAAAATTTGTTTTATTAAAACTAAAAGCTTTAGAAGTACACCAGTACAGTAAACAAACAGATTTCATCTGTCGGATGTACACTCAGCCGGTAAAAAAAATTCTAAACTTTTTAAAATACACGAAAGCTGCTTCAGTGCAACAAAATTTATGCGCATAATGAATCCATATCTTATTAAAACCGCGAGTTATAGTGCGGTGGCAGCGCATATTACATCTCCACTACAAGCTAAACAGAGCACCAATTACGCAACATTAAGACCCTTCATACCATAAAATATTACATACCAGCTCTTGCTTTAACCTCCTCAGACATGTGTCCATGTTTCTGCGCTCGGATTTTGACAGAGATCGATCCATTTATACAGTCTTTCACAGTGAACGCAATGAATTAGTCTATCAATCAATTTTCAATCAATCAGTTATAGCGTTTCTTCTGTTGTCGCTTTCATCCTATAGAAGATGTGCGTTCCTCCCCAGCGCTCCCAACACTGACAGCCTGATCTTCAGCTGAGCCGACCAAAATAAAGTAGTGCAGCGCCACCTTAAGAGAAGATACAGAAAACAGATGTTCAAATTTATATGCAAATAAAATATCTCTGTAGTGCTTTTCGCCTTCGCAGCGCTTGTGAGCTTTACAGACCGTCCGGATACCAATGCACACAGCCAGCACAAAGCAGTTTCGATTTATGTATTCTGTACGGTGGATATGCTGGGAGAATCGTGCATCTGCAAAGCACGTTCAATAGTTCTTACTCTACAAGATTTTAATTGGTTCACGCTGCAAAGCCATCACAAAACACCATGCAAATCGAATCACTTTCTCATTTGTATTGCTTTTTTAATTTTTACAAAATTATACTATTAATACTTTTTACAGCTGTATACTATGAACAAACATAAGGTAACAGATCAGTGACTTGTATACACACTTTATTGCACAAGTCCATATTTATGTTTTTTCAAAGTTCTTTAGAAAACAATTGCACACATTTTTGAACACACCAGCTTGTTTTGTCTTGTAGCACTTACTAACTGCTTATATAAGCTTATAAAAGCAATATACAAGCATGCTTGTTTTTAATGCACCTGTTAAAAAAAAGAAATAGATGGTTCGTGAATCATCATGAATCCTAAATAACAGCCTTTTTGTAAGTAACTATCAGTGGAAATCAAAGAGAACATTGTCTGGCATCTGACATTTTTTATTTAGGCTCATGCATCTTCTCTTGACAAAAACGTGCAAATTATTTTGTTACTATCTAAGTGGTTTTCCTTGGTTAAAAAACACCACTCTGCAGGTCTATTCATACCAATGTAGTCAATATATTCCAGAAAACCAGACACTTCAAATGTAAATGTTAATTCATGGGGTAAATGCCTCAGTTCTGTTCTTTCAATACATACAATTCCACAACAACTATATATTGACTCCATTTCTATTATATCCTAATTTCCAGCCTTAGCACATGTTCAGTTATTCCTGGCAGGCGAAAGAGCAGATCTGGCTCGGATTCAGTCTTTTAAACAAGAAACTGAGACAAGACATGAATAAATCATATGTAAAACAGAGCAAAGCACTTTAGGGAGTTGGAAAGAGAGGAAGCTCTTGTTGTTGGTATATTTTAAGAGCTTTTTGTGTGGGAATAATTTCAGTGTAATGTCAAAGATTCACTGACAGGTGAAAAGAGATCTTAGCCACCAAGAATACCTTTAATTACGCATCACAAGAAGGGAAGAGGCATATTTTAAGCTGAATATAAAATTGTTTAGGGGATGTGTGCAGAATATGCAGACGTTCTAAATGTTGGTTTAAAACTGGCTTGATGTGAACCTTTATTGTAACTATTCACAATAGAGAAAATGGCAGCTAGAATAAATGATAAAGGACACTTTTTTAATCCTAATTTTGACAAACTGAAGGTACACCTTGTATGTTTAATAAACCAACAGCTAGCACACAAAGTGCTCTAAAATGTACTTAACATTGTCATAAATTTAATAGTGCAAGCATTTACAGAAAATAAATCTTACAATAAAACTGTATTTAGATATCAAACTTTTGTAGGATGTTTACAAAACTGCAACTAAAAAAAAACAAAAACTCATGAATAGTTTCATGTGGTCTTACAGAATCAAAACTACAAGCTCAGGCAAGTGGGTGCGTGTAAATCCCTGACCGGATTGTCTGCTTGTTCTGCAGCTGTCTGCATATGTTCACTTCCTGTCAGCTGCTACAGAAGGAAACTACCCTAAAGATTGGTTAAAAGGCCAAGTAAAATAGCATTTGTACTGATTTGGAATGCGTGTCTCATACAAAACTCAAACATAACCTATAGTAAGAAATTCCAGCTACAATTAACTTCAAATTTGCAAATTAAAAGGAAACTTTTTCCCTTTCTGAGACCACACTAAACTGTAAGCCATCCATCTTAAAGATTTACATTCCCATGCATCGTTAATCAGAGATTTTTGTGCTTCGTGAATTATAGACAGTCATATATGCTGTGGCACAATAGATCTGCACCAGTGTACCAAGGTAAAGTACAGTAGAGCCTCTGTACAAAAGGCCCACACAGCAAAGGTGGAGCAAACAATAGGAAAGACCAACTGCTCAATAATTAGCCACTCACATGGAACTCAAGAGCAGCAAGGGCTTGTGGGTAATAAAATGATCAAGCAAAGCACTGTAACATGCCTTTCTATAGAATGAATAGAAGCTAAATTTAAAACATGCTCCCCAAACATTCTCATAAACCCCTCAAATGTCCAGTCAACCAGTAAAATAAGATTAAACATGACTCGCCTCATAGTTTCATAGTTTCTCTCATAGACCCCCACCTCATACTTTTTATTGTATTAAATGGATCATTTAATTAAATAGAGCAGGTATGGAGTCTTTTAATACATGCACAGCCCATTCTGTCAAAAAGAAAACTGGTTTAATTAGTACAAGGGTACAACACTGTAAATCAATGTAAGAATAAAAGCATTTGCCCAAAATACTGATGTGTATGAAATATTTAAAAGCTGGATTTACCTAAAGGAATATTTTAATACTGTATGATTCCAAACCAAGAATTTAAAACCAGGTTGACTAGCGTTACTGTCAAGAATAAGTGTTGAAATTCTGCCATCTAGTGACAATATAAAAACATAACCCTATCACGCTATCGCATAATATTTTATTTTTCGACTGTAATATTATACGTTTTGGCCACTATAATGTTTCGTACATAAAAGCAGCCATTTACATGTATCTACCATTGTGAACTACATTTAAATTAACAGAATTATTCAATCATGTTTAACTAAACATAAATGATACATAAACAATGAATGCATACATGCAATAGCAAATGTACAGCCAAATCGCACAACACAAAAACAAATTCAAATCGTGATACGCAGGAAATGAAGGATAATATTATTTATTATTAATATCTTTGATTGTGTTCAGCTGAGTTATTTATGAGACGTGTCTAGGTGTGCCATTTTCTAGATGAACCATGAACATGTATTTTTCTTTCAGACTATAGTAGTAAACGTATGAAATGCCATTCAAACATTAAGTGTCCAAATAATTCGGAGGCACCGTTTAATCGAAACGTCAGCGCATGACCGGTCATGTGACTCCCCGATTACGCTTGTTGGTGCTGTGCTGTGATTGGTGATTAAATCTTTATTAAGATGCTGAATAAAGGGCTTAATTGAGAACCCTTCTTGATTGCTTTAGATTAAACGCAATTATGCCAGCAATCTAAAATTACAACTGTGAAATTAAAGCTGCAAGCAGCGATAAGCGGGACCTCGCACCGGTGCCACTGCCACCCAGGACTGCTAGCACCACCCAGTGCCACAGCCACGTGTTGGTTTTAATAACAGTGATTTGTGGGCAAAAGCATATGTTAATCGTAGTGTAAAATATGCCACTTCCTGTGTAAAACACACCACTTCCTGTTGACTACATGTGGCGCTATAACCGTAACTGAACATTACACTGTAGATGTGTTTAGGCCATGATTTTTATCAAATGTGTGAAATATGGGGCCAATCAGTCACTTTAAGCCTGAGAAAAAACACCTTTTTGTTCATGGCGAAACACAAAACTTTGGCAGCCCGCCACGGTCATGTTCTTGCACGAAAACTCATTTTAACATTGCAAAGGCCTTAAGATGAGAATGACACCAACATTCTCACCAACATGGATCGGACAAAAACTCTAGGAGGAGTTCGTTAAAGTAAGACACGTGGTCGTACTTTAAAAACAATAAAAATCCAGATTTAATTAAAAATAAATAATCGCCTGTTGGGATTAGAGGTTCGCTCCAAGAGACTTTTTAATTAAAGTTTTTTTTACAGACCTACCAAAAGTGGTACATGTACGTTAACCGTAGTGCCCTGGGCAAGTTTAGGTGGCGCTATGGAGCTATTTTGCCCCACCTAACTTCAAAACCTCTAATAGACGCCGAGTTCCGGTGGGGCTGGTGCGTGTGCAAAATCTGGTGAGTGCGATCAAAGCGGGAGAATAATAATAATAATAATAAACACAGAAACAACAGGGACTTCGCACGCTTAGTGCTCGGTCCCTAATAATAAAAAAAGGAAACCATGCAGTCTTTGTACGCTGACAAAGTCACTTAGCTTTTATCAAATGATGCATTCTGAATAGGCCTTTTAACAACCCAAAAGGTCTTTTGCCCGACCTGTCCTTACCAGACCTAAATAAAATACCAAATAAAATATTTAATAACACTAGATAAATTCCAATAGTGGTATTATAACTTTTTATATTTCTTGCCCTTTTGCAAAGATTGCCAATTTATGAACATATAATCTGATAAAGATATATAAAGATTGTCACCACTGAATGTTCATGCAGTTCCCAATTGGGTCTAGTTTGTTTTTTCCATTCACCTCTTTGTGTATATCACCTTGGCGATTAGTTATATTAGAATATCTCATAGTTAGGTACCTGAATTTTCCCTCCTCAAAGTTATGAAAGGCTTTTTTTTTTTATTTCTGTATGGTCTTGTGGATTCCTATGCAGTTGTGACACTAAAATGCTGCACATAAACCATTATTTCAGAGGACAGAGAATCTCTTACCACAGTTGTTTCTCCTAAACATTGAGATCAAACAGGGAGATCAATGGAGACTTTCTGAACTCTGCTGTGGTTTGTCTGAGAAAAACTTGTTTAGAATTTCAGAAGACATCTCAACAATCTCAGATACTCAAACTGTAACTTCTATATGAACTAAAATCTGACTTGACAGATTAAATAGTCTCCATTAATTTTATACCTTTCAGTCTTATATCAGAGGTCTCCAATTCACGTTCCTGGTGATTCACGGACCTGCCGAGTTTAGCTCCAGCCTAATCCAGCACACCTGTCTGGCTGTTTCAAGCGGTTCCAATGACTTTAATTAGCTGGCTCAGGTGTGTGTAATTAGGGTTGGAGGTAAACTCTGCGGATGTGTGGCCCTCACTGGAGATCTCTGTTCCACCTTTTCACAAAACATAAAAATGGCCATTATATATTGTGTCAATGTAGGAAAGTGCTTTTAACTTCTTATGCTCGACTTCATGCCTTTATTTACCTGGACAGCTTTAAAATGGACAGTGTAATCTTTAATTTATGCAATTCTGTAGTTAGTGTAATATTTGTAATTTTACTGTTTGTTTCTGTTTACAGTTTAAAGAATAATTTTACCGTTCACTGTAAATTCAAGTCTATCATATCAAATATATAATGTTCTGGTTTGACATTAAATCCAATATCCAATGGCGATATTAAGTTTGCTGTGGCAGCATAGCCAAGGGTATTTCAGAAAGACTCAATCAACTCAACTTTAAAACTCTGTCCAGCAGTCAAATAAGTTGACATTTTCAATGATTTCAGCTGTAGGAGGTGAAATGTGCAATTGTAAATGTGCACAATAAAATATCTGTAATAATGAAGTAATAGTAGTGAAGTAGTGGCCAGAGCTGGATGTTTGGATGTTTTAAGCTGGATGGCAATACAACTGTAATAGCTAATCATCAGAGATTTCATTTTAATTAAAATAAAAAGTTAAGCCCTCACAAAGATATGTTTGATGTGTTAATAGTGATGTATTATGTATTGAGATTCAATAAACTCAACAGTTTGCGTTCAGAAGGACTATTTGAAAGGTCCAAAAGTCTGTAGTGTTACCTACCAGGATGCATGAGGAGGATATATTAACTTTTAATTGATTTTGATTTGATGTCTCTTAAAGGGGACATAGTGCATGAGTGCATAAGTGCATGAGGTTATACCTCAATGAAACATATGTGAGATGTCAGTTGTCTCTGTATGACAACTCTGTTGTCTCCTGTATGGAGAGGAGGAAGGAGAAATGAATGTTTCTCTGTCACCCTAAGCAAAAAAACTCTGTGGATAATTGGATACAATTGGATACAATTGGATATGCATTCATTTCTGGTTGCAGTTTGAAGCTTTTATCAGATGCTTTGAATATCACAAGACAAGACATAAATAAGGAACAACAACTTACATAATATACACAACATAACTGATAAACAGGCAAAAAAGTAGGACTCATGAGGATTGATGTATGGTGAGGAAAGGACCTACAAACACAATTTTAATTCTACTTCCTCTTTGTGTTTTCAAGCTGCGTTGACAACTAGACAAATTCAGATATCTAAAGAAATTTTCAATGTCACAGACAACAGTAATACAGACCCAAAATGTAACAAGACTAAAAATAAAGTGAAACAAGATCTGTTGCAAACAAATATAAACACACAATGGCCTCAACTACATTTTCCACTTCCTGTTTGCTGATGACATCATGCCACACTCAAAATGTGTACTATAAGCACTTTCCACGGATAGGGTAAAAATAGGCCTTAAAACTCTTAAAATTTATTATCACCACTTTTTTCAACAAATTGTTAGTGAAAGGAGGCACTAAACCTTCAAAAACTGTTTTTATCAGCATTTGTTGTTTGTAAGATTTGCAACAATGTACCAAAACCTGATACACAGCTAAATGTAGTCAAGTGACCCTAAACTTTTGACTGCTACAGTATATACACCACCATTCAAGTTTTGAAACACTTTTTTTTTTTACATATTAGAATGATAGTAAACCTATCTTGTAAATTATTATTAACTGTAACTTTGTCAATTATATATATATACAGTGCTGCTTGAAAGTTTGTGAACCCCTTGACCTGTTCAGATTTTTATGTTGTTTTACCATGATTTTCTTACTTTATCATCACCTACTTTTTATAAAATAAATGTCATATGTATGTTGATCAATTGCATATGTTTGTTTAGAGGGAATTTTGTGAGC
>JBAJNP010006945.1:0-24020 GCA_036877545.1 Yasuhikotakia modesta | reverse complement strand
TGTGTGTGTGTGTGTGTGTGTGTGTGTGTGTGTGTGTGTGTGTGTGTGTGTGTGTGTGTGTGTGTGTGTGTCTGTGTGTGTGTGTGTGTGTCTGTGTGTGTGTCTGTGTGTGTGTGTGTCAGAACCTCTGGGCTCATCTGGGACTGAGAGATATCTGCTCACTGAATGAACCATCATTGTGTAGTGACAGTTGGTTTGTGCTAGCCTGTGTACATGAACACACACACACACACACCTGTCAAAGCAGCCACTGGCTGCAGGGCTGAACGATACTGCGCGCGCACACACACACACACGCACACACACACACACACACACACACACACACACACACACAGGAACATATCATAGACTTCTATTGTTTTTGTACTCAATGACTTCTAAACAAATTAACTTAACAGAAAACTTCATGCATGAATAAACTAGTGAAATATTAAGACTTTATTTCTATTATTTCTAAGGATTTACCCTGTTAATATTTTTCCAGCAATGAAACAAGCAATGGCCAGTGGCAGTCAGACAACAAAGTCATAAACCAACGTGTTCAATAAAATCTAGTCTTAAATTTTAACATGAAATGACTGGAGAATCTATTTTAAGGAACATCACAGCATCTAATCTCTGCACTGAAATGTTTATTATTGTTTTTGCCTTTGCTTGAAGGCGTCTGACTGACAGAGGGTGGAGGGAACCCACCGCAGTACTGGGTTCTCGCACATCAAGTGCGTGGGAGAGAGTGGCGGCCGCGTTGGCTAACGGCGCTAGCAGAAACCGAGAGCCCGAGCGGCGCAGATGGCCAAATGTTCAAACACAGAGCTGCCATTCGTATCACATAAACATCATCTGAAGTCCCACCAGAGGAGACTGGAATGGGTAAAACAATTAGGAACGGCACATTCCAGTCATTTACACGTTTCAACATTCACACGTACACAACGAAGTGTCGCTGCGTAAACAATCGCTCACAGCGACAAACACACAGTAACACACAGAAAAGTCATTTGACAAACGACAGGCACACATGAAGTGTAGAAGCTATATTTGTGAGGACCTGTATTAGATACAATGGTTTTAAACTGAGATAAATATATTTAGGCAACTGTATGCTGAACTGTACCCACACAGAACACGTAACATTTTTAGACTTAACGCAAAACAAGTGTTGGAAAGTTGAAAAAAAAAACAGTCCATCATAAACGTAACCAAACCTGAACACATTTAGCTGAAACATGAACGCGCCTCACGTAGCGTGTTAAGAATACGCTAACAGCACAAAAGCACTCAAGAAAATTACACACGATAAATCAGCGGCGTTTTAATAATGCGTTTATCAGAAGGCGAGTCTCTGGGATACGACTGTGTGTTTGCCGCCTCTCATTGTCGCGGAGCTTGATAATGTATTTGATTTTAATTAGACGCATTTCCACAGCAAACACCTCCAACTGTAGCGGCGGAAACCGGCGCGAACGCATCCCAGCGGTTCCCAGCGACTCCGGCCAAATCACATGCTCAGCTATTAACCAGAAGCACAGCTTAATAGGCTAATCTCCTGTTGATTCTGTCATTATGTCCCCCACAATCAGCAACGAGACATTGTGCGCATACTAATGCCCTACTTTGCATATTAGCTTTCAGAAGACTTCAAAGTTACAGAGCTCAAATAAGTACACCGGCCCTTAAAATGATGATAACTTCAAGAATATGAATATGGTTAAGTATAAACTCCACTACAGTACATCCTGTGACACTGATTTGTCCTGTAAATCACTTAAAGTCACATGACGCGGCCCTTAAACAAACACAGCCTGAGGTTCTGTTGTTTTTAACATCTTATAAATGAGAGAACCGAGCAGCAAAATGAGTTTTACTGGAACCTCAAAATACAAACAGAAAGTACACAAAACAAACAACTTTTGTTTGCTCTCAGATCTAACACAGAGAAATAAATATCCAGTGAGGCCGGTTGAATATCCAGGAGAAACAGGTTTAACACATAAACTTAAACATTTAATATTGAATATTTTCATGTTTGTTTTATACTAATTTATGCTCCATTTCCAAGTTTCACATTTTTATAAAACGTTTAAGAAGCAATTAGCAGCCAAACAATAATAAAAAGCTTTCTTCATACACTAAAGTGACAAACAGGCCCAAAACAACCTGTCCTTTCAAAACCCCACCCGGACTTAAACCCATGTAGATGGATGATGTAAATGTGGAAAGAGGGATGATGGAAGAATGGATTGAGATCAGAAGTCATTAGAAACAACTTCATCTGTCACGCGGCTCACGGTTCGACATCACTGTCAGAGGGGAAACCAGACTAAGTTTGTTAGTTTCTCTTACGACAGTAAGCTGGGTTTAACTTAAATATCAGATGTACTGAAATGTTAATACTAGGTCAGCGTTCAACATGAAGAAAATTGATTAGGAAACATAATAAATGATGAAAAGTGTAAAAATGCAAATTTAGAGGATGGAATAAACAGTTTATACAGTATAAAAGTCTACGGAAAGACTTCAAATCATAAAACGTGTGTGTGTGTGTTTCTCCTCTGGGTCCTCCCTGAAACTCTTCATGCAGAACATTTAAATTTAAATTAGATCCATTCCGGGTTTCATTTTTAATCATGCATTATTCAAAATAAAATGACTCTAAAGCTGAATGTGTCCTGTAGGGCGTTTTACTCGACCATCATTATCTACAGAAACAACATTAAAAATGTACCCCACCCTCTGGGACCACCCCTCATCTCTCTCCTGACCACGAGATGGTAAATAAAACCAAACTGTTCATCACGCAGAAGTTCTCAAATCTGAAATCTGTCTCAGGGAGTTTGACTGGAGTCCCAACAGACTGAATCCATCACACCTGCTGTGTTTGAAGCACAACATTCATGCCTGATTGCAAATGACAGACTGTAAATTAAAGGCCCATCATTAATCTAAACACTGGGTACAAAATACAGTCAATAAGACTCGCATATTAAAGCTGCAATCTGTAACGTTTTGATTAAAAATACAAAAACTAATACATGGCAGCTCAGTGTTTAACACAATCTCATTAATCATATCTGCAACTGTAAACTGATGTAAAATAATAATCATGAGTTATAGTCTGAGATTAAAAAAGTTCATTAAAAGCTGTATTTTATTTCATTTAGTTAATCTGACAAAGAAAAAACAAAGTAATCTGCAATGTTATGTTTATAACAGAGATGGCAACAGAGAGGCAAAAGTTTGACTGCAGCTTTAAATGTTTCTTTTAAAGTTCTCTCAAGTTCTGCAAAACATTCTTGCAGTAACATTACAACTTTTAACATTTCAAAAAGTTACTAAATTAAATTTTAAATAATGTTCTTATTGCAAAACAATAGCGTTAATACAACATAATGCAACTGGAAGTTTTAAATGCTTTTAGAACATTAATATAACATTTTTGTTTCTAATGGAAACATTACCACAACCTAAAATTATTACCTAGAGTCCTTCATAAACCCAGTTACCTCAGAAACGTCTACAAACAAGGGCTCCCCTCACCCATCACACCTCAGACACGCTCTCACAGGTCGCTGCGGCCACAGGACGTGACGGTTCCATGCGTCTAAACCTCTGAAGTCTTTCCAGAGCAAATACATCCTACAGAACATCAGAAGTGGAGGTTTCTCAGAGTGGGTCTGTACTTGTCTGGACCTTGTTACGTTTAGAGTGGGTTTCTCAGTGGTGGAACAACATTCATCTCTGCCCACTGCACCCAGAGATTCTGTCCATGTGAAGAATTAACCAGAGACCCAACGCCTACATCAGCAGCGAGAGTTTGAGGACCACAACTGCTCGGAGGACTGGAGGAACTAATGGTCTACAGCACAGATACTTTGCACCACGTCAAGCGGTTCTGGGGCAGTCAGGCACAAACGGGCCATCAGGAACGCCGGGCTCAGCTGGGTGTCGAGAAGGACAAACATCTCCAGAGCTTCCCTAGAAATTATCACTTACCGGCCATTAACAGGAAACAGCCAAAATGGCCCTTAATTGTCCAGTCAACTGCTGCATAAATTTGGGTGGTGAGACGCCCAATCAGATGGAAATTGTAGCCTCTGATGGGCTCCTCAGCTGGGCTGGCAAAGCCCACAGCTCTCTGCAGATGGACCTCAAACACGGAACCAAATAACAAAATGTCTGCACAACAACTGAGGGCTAAAATCAAGCCGGCTGCCATACATGTGTATAAAAACAGAAGGATGTGAAATTAACCACACAAAAATGCACAACAACTGTCATACGAACACAAACCAGACAAACACATTTTTGATAAAAATAGCAACACACAGGGCTTGAACAAGCCTTGAACGAAAAACTTAGCAACCGCAAAGAAACACCCTGGCAACCACCCACAATACTATCATTATGGTGGCATTTACAATAAATATATATTCTTTAAATGTAACATGCTACAAACATTTATGCATATTTTGACAAGCTCTATTGCAACAGGCGTCTCACACCAGCTCATATCATTACAGCAGGAGTACGTTAAGCTGACTTGACTGGGATTTCGTTGTTTTATAAGACACTCAGCATTACCGACTAGCCATTAGCAAAGCCGTACGCTTCCAACCTCAACTCTACTAAGTGGAAATACACTCTGCCCGGTTAACAAGATTGTATGGGCAATTACTCTAAAAGTGTGGAGCTGGCGTTTTTCAAACACTTCCCAATCTCTTTAGCTAGAAAGGCTGATATAATTCGGTTACAACCGAGCGTTTCAGCAAACGACCACAATGATCTTTCCTGCTTTGCCCCTTTGAAACCCCTGCGGCGTTCGCCTCGAAATCTGTTTAATGTAAATATAGAGACAAACACCTTCGCTTCCATCACTCATACATTTTCAACAGCTGACATTTCACTGACATTTCAGACCCGGGACAAACTAAACAAAATGGCCACCACACACCGTGTTAAATGGTGGGTGAAACTAATCTGTGGCAGTAGGTGTGGGCTTGTCTTATACAGCTCTATATTATTCAGAGAATATAAACACTGAACACCTGGAAATGTCAGGCTTTTGGCTTTGTAAAACAACTGGATAAGTAGAAGACATCCATTCATGTTCTCTGAGGGCTGCACGTTTGGTATTTGTTGTCGAGACGGTCTGATCAAAGAGTCTGCGAGTTAAACACTAAAAATCTGCGTGGAGTAAAACTTTGGAAGAACGATTCGTGTGGGACTTGCATCTCAGCTTGTGTTTGCTTACAGCTTACCTCCTAATTCAACAGAATCAGACTTAATGTGCCATCTAACCTGAGTCTTTATTGATGTGGTTTATTGTGTCAGGCCTCACAGTCAAGGTTTACCAGGTTTAGAGAATCTAAAAATAGCTCACCAGATGTGAAGAATTAGTCTCAAGAACAATTCCTGTCTTTGGGTAAAAATCTGTGTGCATTTCTCTCCGTCTGTGTGGCCATTTCATTCTGTACCCTATAGATTTGACACATGTATTTATTTGGCCCTGCTCTCAGTGTTATTTTGGCGACACTAGCACTGCTAAAGCTAATGTGGTGTGAAACTAAATCCCATAATTATTCCAGCCAATCACCCCCCCAATCCTTTTTTGCCATTAAACCAATTATAGTATTACCTCCTCAGGGGTCTGTGACCTGCTAATGGGGCCGAGCGCTTCGAACCCAGAATCCGCGGTTGGGGGCGACACAACATGTTCCTGTACACAAGACACCGGGGAGCTGAATGCTCACATGCACACAGACACGAATCAAACACATCCAAGAGTCAATTCAAATTAATGCATTACCGCCAAGATAAGTGTAAACGGCTCTTATTCCAGAGCGATAAATAACACAGAGATACACGTTTATGCATGACTGAAAAAAACTGTACAAATGAACACTCGATACTTTATTCGTACATAACTGTACATTCAACGCAGCTGTTACTGGTGGAGACGATAACAACTAACCTTGCTAATCTTAACATTTTTGCTATGCTAGTTAAAAGTCTCCCATCCTGATAGCAGTCACAAAGTAAAGTGGTTTAAACATAGTTATATGTTTATATAGTCTATGAAAGGTTCAGGGCTATAAAATGTTTGTCCAGCCTCTCTGAAATCGAGGACCCTCCTTTAAGAATGAGAAATCTACTTCATGTTTTCATTTTCTAAGCCCACAGTACATTTAAATCTATTTCTGCTCTACAACCTTTGAAGCAGAAAGTTTATTCTGACATATTATTCCACTAACCCACACACACCGTCAACTATGACCCCTGTTGTACAAAAATCTCACCACGCTTTTCATCTCCACCCAAAAGGAAATGTGAGAAGTGTAAGATCTGAGAGGAACCGGTGCCCTTGATGGACCTACAGAAAGAAAAACTCCAGCAAAGTTTGTTGCTGGAGACACAACTCATGTCTGGTGCCCAACATTAAGACATTCTGTGTGGTCCGCTAGCTCTGAAACTGCCTGTTGTGGTTTCTTAAATCTGTCTGTCAGCACAACCGTCTGTGTTTTAAAGCAATGAGAGATTTCTCAGTTTGACACATTCTCTCCCAGCCTTAAAACTCTGAGGTCCATTAAAACAAGCCATTGCCATATTCACAGGTCATTTCATCCCAAATCAAAAGACAGAAATTACAATTAGCATTAATAAAAGGACATTAAAACCTTTTCAGTTATTACAATGTGCAAAAAATCCAAAACAATTATTGGTTCTGGTATCAATTATAACCCAAACTTGTTACTGTCAGCTTTTAAGCACATTTAATAATAATAAAGCAATTCATTCAAAATATTAACATTTTTATTCACTTTTTGCCTTTATTTGCACCTAGAAATGAAATGACATTCTGACCTTTTTTAAAAGACACTCAACTTTAGCACAGACTGGACTCTGGACTGAATACCACACACACATACACACACACACACACACACACACACACACACACACAGAAAAGTGTAGCACATCATGGACAGGATTCTGGGTCCATAGGGCAATTCAAGGAGAAGCTCACTGCCTGGCAGAGCTAATAAGAGCCCACCCAGAGCCCACCCTGTCCAAAGACTTCTGAAAGGCTCATTTAACCCCACGCCTGCCTCTGGAGAAACACTATTTGATTTGCTCGCTGGGTAATGTACTAGAGGAGCCCTTAATGAAATTTGCGGGCGGGCGTCAGAAATAAAGGCAGAGAGAGATGGAAGGACGGAGAACGCCAGGCTAACGGAAATTGCTATTTTGCACCAAGAGTCCCAGAGGAGAATAGGGGTATTCAATTTAGGTGACTGGGGGCAACTGGGGGCAACAAAAAGAGTCTTCGATGAAGGTCTAACAAAAGACAGAGCTCTCTGCCTTTATCTGTCCAGGCAGAAGGAGTGTGTTAGCAGCTATTATAAAGGCAACAGTGGACATACTGCCGGGTCCTAATTGAATAAACTCGTTCTGACCCGCTTTCATTGTTTGGATGCAGGTCCCATCAACTCCTGCTCCAGAAAAAGACAAGCCCAGCTTTCACACAGACACAGAATGAGAGCCGCTAAAAAGAGAGAAAGATGAGGGGAAGAAAAACGAGAACCAGGAGGAAACGCAGAAAACTTCAGAAAAAGTCGAGAGCGACTGTCAGGAACGTTTAGAGACTGCAGACAAATGAAAGATGACAGACAGTCAGAGAAAAAGTGGACAGATAGAGACGAAGAGAGAGAAGCACGAGAGCTTAAAGGAACAGCACCCAATAATTCTGTTCATGCCGTTTTAAAATGTTATAAATTTCTTCTTATATAACAAATTTCTAAATACAAGTGCACACACATTTTCCATTATTCTATAATGGTGTCTCTACACAAATGTTTAACATTTTAAAACCACACCACCCTTCAGAAACAGTAGGGGCATTATGTAAATAGAAAAACAGCTGGACAGACAGCAACAGGATGCAGAACCTCCAGACGCTCAAACAACAGCTTAAGACGCGACTCAATGCCCTAACATCACAATTAACGCTAAACAAACTCCCTTCACGTCACACAACAAATGAACTCGCCTCTAAAATGGGTTTAGAAAGATGTGAAAGTGATAAAGACACAAACGTCCATTTCCTCAAACCAATAATAAACACAGAATTAATGCAACATATCTTTCACATATAACTCTCTCCCTGCCCAAAACACAAACGTGTGCATATGTGCATGCGCTTGCATGGAGGCCGGAGGAGACCTTCACTGGCACAAGGTCACACTCCACAGCTGGTGTAAGAGGAAGACATTTGCCTCTGGAGTTAATGGTGTATAAATGAAGGTCACGTACATGCTTACGCCATGCAGAAACTTGTGAAAAAGTTGCAGGTGCCATAATAACCTACAGCTCTGAGAAAACAGGAGCTAAACTAACACCGGACGTCTCATGCCCTCAAAAGCATAACATTTTATGCAACATACTGTCTTTTAGCCATGATCTCTTAAGTTATCAAAAGCTGCATTAAAATGCATTTAATACACTTTCCTATGACAACAATGTTTTGATTAAATAAAGCAGCAAAATTCCTGGTCAACAAATACCTTTAAACAAACAAGCCTCAACAATTACACAACTTCTCTTTAAACTATAAGCATCAACAAATGTCATGACAAATTATAAACATAATAATTCAACCTCAGATGAACTATAACAACCAGCAGTCAGCAAACGCTTAAAGCATCACAAGCCAAAACCAACGCATCACTCCCAGCATTTACTGCATTAAACCACAGGCGCGTTTCTTAAGAAAAACCTTGTTTCTTACAAGCAGGATTAACACAGAAGTCGCGTCTTACCTTGTGATCCGGGTAATAATGTATTAAAATATCAGAAACAGTCGCTTCTGCATCATCTTACCATGTTAATAAATGAATAAACGAGAAACTGCTGTAGTTTTAAGTCGCACGTGACGCTCGCAGCGCGTCCGCAGACGCAACTAGTCGCCCTCGCGTTATATGCGCGACCACGCGACGTAAAACATCGCTTTTTATTTAACAAACACAAACAAAACACGTCGTGCATGTGTGCACCGGCATTTATAACGCCAAGAAAGACGCGTTAAAGATAATATATGTGTCGCATTTACCACCAATCGCCTTTTTATTCGTTGTGAAAGTTAGTGAAACAGAAGTTAAAGTGTTTTGAGACTGAATCTGTAACTGTGACTGTATTTCACAAAACTTCAGTCGTTTTGTGTCTTTAGTGACTAAACACGTGTAAAGAGCCATTAAACACAACCGGAAGTTGTCTGGATGTCACGTGATCCATAACAGGAAGTCCACCTGAGACCCATTTCCCCCATTCATTTAAATGTATTAATAACATGTATTAATATTAATGCTAATAGCTGCAAACAGAACATGAATAACACACACGCACTGAACTAACATCATGCACCACAACATAATGGCAAGAATATTAAAGACGTTTTAATAAGTCTATTATTGCAACAAAAACCATTAAACATATCATGGTAAAATCAGTAACTTTTCTTATAACTAGTGTTAGTTTGAACATTTATTGACAAGATTTCATCTGTTTGTTTTATACTAACATTGTAACATGTTTTATTATGTTTATGCATTATAACGTGTTTTATTATGTATGTGCATTATAACGTGTTTTATTATGTATGTGCATTATAACGTGTTTTATTATGTATGTGCATTTTAACGTGTTTTATTATGTATGTGCATTGTAACGTGTTTTATTATGTATGTGCATTGTAACGTGTTTTATTATGTATGTGCATTGTAACGTGTTTTATTATGTATGTGCATTATAACGTGTTTTATTATGTATGTGCATTATAACGTGTTTTATTATGTATGTGCATTATAACGTGTTTTATTATGTATGTGCATTGTAACGTGTTTTATTATGTATATGCATTGTAAGCTGTTTTAGTTCAGACACTAAATAAAAATAAACATGGACACCATGTTGTTTTGAGACTAACATAAACAGACACTCTGCACAGTTTATACTTTCATCCATTTTACAGCAATTTGTAGCCTTTCCTCATGTTTCTATTGGGTGTATTTTTGTGTATTTTCTGTGCTTTGGTTAGACGTCAAGGTGAGAATGTAGAATTGTCTCCATTCTGTTGTGAATGAAGGAAACATCCATTAACCATCATCTCTCTGTGGAAACAATGTCTTTGATTTCATGTGCTGTGTGTCATAAGGACTGAATGAACAAGAATGCTTCGACCAATCGGATTCGTTCAGAGTTCAAATCAGAGCCTAGAAAGAAACCACAACTACACCATAGAAAGAAGAGAAAGAGGAGATGCATCTATTTCAATAAACACTGAATCACCAGCCAGGCAAAGAACATGATGTGTGTGAAATTTAAAAGGAAATAAACTGGACTGAGCAAAACAGCAGGAAAAATATTGGTGTAAAAATAACATTTGGTAACTCACAGCGCAAAACATCAGTGATCTGCCCCACAGAGCGTAAAATCTTCACATACATATAAACAGACCATTTTAGTCCACAATGAAATGATGAATAATGAGTTTGCCATGAACAGAAAGAAAAAACAACTTTTAGACCCTTAGCTAACATTTTTTAATCTGTAAGAGCGTTTCAATAACATTTACATTAAATAACCAAAACATTAAAAAATGTCCAGTGTTGTATTCATGCTATTGTTTGGATACAAGAACATTATTCTAAGAATATATAAGAAACATATTATAACTTTTTTATGTTCCACCAGCAACTTAGGAATAACGTTTTTAATGTATATGATGTCAAGTTTAAAGTTCTAGTAACATTTACAGCAAGAACGTTTGTGATACTTTTGAGAGAACCGCTAAAGAACATTAGCCAACATTCTGAGAACGTTCAGTGTTAACGGTGATGGCAGATGGGAATGTTCAGTGAATCGTGAACATAATTTAAATCTGCTCCTCACAGAAAGTCTACGGCACACAGGTCACATCCTCTGTTAATATCCAATCGCGCTGCTTTCTGTCCTGTCCATTTCTGTCCGTATGCTTCATAAAGTCTGATGTAAAGTGACATGAAAATGAGTCAATGATGACAGAACTTTCACTTTTGGTTGAACTATTTAATATTTGATCAAAAATCTCATTATGGCTGAAGCAGGAACTTTTATGTCCTGGGATAATAAAATGTGTTACTGGGATTTGTCGCTGGTTGTTGTAACTGACAGGAAAAAGGTGGGAGAAGAGAGACAAAAAGCTGGACGAGCCTCTGCCATTAAACTTCTGATGGCTGTAATAATTCTAGTGGAAATGCGCAGTTTAATATCTCATATATTAATAACTCAACTCTCATTGCTTTCACTGTTAGCAAAGACAGCGTCTTTGTTAAAGTAATGCGCTAGTTTTCCTGCAGGGAAATATTAATGCACCTTCCATCGTCACTTGGGATGGAAACCATAAAGAATTTAATGATTTTGGTTTTGTTTACAAGTTTTTAATAATTTTATTACAGTGTTTTATTGCTTTTGTAGATGCTCCAGACTCCCTAAAGAATCCCTCTTCATTAAACAAAATAATAATTCTATATAACGTACTTAAAAGTTTTTTATGTTGAATTTAAATACTATTGCAGCAAAAGTTTGTTTATGGCTCTGAAGAACAGATTCTCACTTCCGTGACACAAATCTTCTGCAACTCAAACATCATCTGTCTCTATTATCGTATCTCTTATTAGGGTTCATTTAATTGCCATAAAACTCTAAACTGGCTTTGCTGTGATTTGCACGTTCTGTCAGAAGAACTAGCAGGTGGCCTGAAACGTAGGCTGGACATTTGTGGTGTGGGTCCCGTTTTTGGGTCTTCAAACACCCTGATGACCCCCTACTAGTTAATACAATGTACATAAAAAACAAGATGTGATCTTAATATGTGAACAAATTCCACTTATACAAAGACACAAACTACATCAACAGTCCAGAGAATCTCAGGATGAGAACTATAATGCATTTTAAATGCTTAAGACATGCAAACTGCTCGCAGGAGAGCAGAACAACAGTGAGAAAATGACTGTAATTGCAGCATATGCGTCTAATGTGACAGATAAATTAGACACTGTCAGCTGAGCAGCCGGTTTATCCGCATTTCAAATGTTCTGCATTTGGCACAAATGTACAAAACTCACGTTATCCATCTAAAAAAAGCCTATAGGTGCCCGGCTAACAGGGAACGTTCTCTCAACGTTCTCTTAACTTTCTCTTGTTTGTATCTCATAAAGTCTCTCTTGTATTATTTTAGCAACCTAAAATTTTTTATTAAAAATATTGTAATTTTTTTAGATATTTTTACAACCTTTTTGATATTTAAAACATTCTACTGCAAAAACATCTTAGTTGAGTTGCTAGTGTAACATTTAAAAAATAACACAGAACAACGTTCAGGCAATAATGTTAATACAATGTCTACATTTCTAGAACTTTCAAAATAACATTTTTCATGTTTTTGTTACTTCATACGACCTACAATTGTTCGCTCTGTGTTTTCTGAAACATCAAGCTATTCGTTTTCGAATTGGCATTTATTTTCTTATTTTGTTGCACTTTTGATGAACCATCAAGGCTAAATGTGGAGGGATGCGTGTTTGCTGTGATGTTTTACTGTCGCGTCCCATTTTCATTCAATAACACAATTACATCTGCAAACGTCTTGGTTCTTTTGTTTTCACACGAACAGATGGTCATAAATATGTATGTGCGACTCAACAGCTGGGTTCAAAGTGTCTTCACACAGCATTCCAGCCTCTCATCGCTGCGGCTGAAATGAAGCAGCTGGGATCTGCTCTGGTTCCTCTGGATGGTGTTGAGATGTTTTTATGACGGATAAATCTGGTGAAGACTGATGCTCAGGGTCACAACACTGAACACTGACTGACTGGTGGGTGCGTTTTTCTATAGTCAATGAAGGTCAATGGTACATTATTTAATATAAATGTATATAAATTCATGTATGCGTGTATATATATATATATATATATATATATATATATATATACACATATACACACTATACTATTATAAGTGGATTTAATAATATATCAGCGCCTCATAAGTATCAAACATCTGAGCAAAGCCTCATTTGTAGAACCGCTATAAAATGAAAGCACATATTTAAATGATAACAATGCAAAATTGTTTATAACCAAGTCTATGAAATGACTCTAGTTAGATATATAAGTAAATATATCCACTTACACTGTATATAATATATATTTTAATACACACCAAATAACTCAAATGCTAAACGCGTACAAATGATTAACATTGGTTGTGTCTTATTTAAACGTTAGTTAGGATAAAATGAGGACAGAAAGTCATGCTATATCTACAGACAACATTTTCATGATCAATCAATCAATGTTGTTTCTCCTGAGCTTTAAATACAACAGAACATGTTTTATTTTCTTAAGAGGGTCGGGGGCTAATGCCTCTTCATTCAGTTACTCCACAGACTGACTGTAAATAACAGAATAAACCCAAAATAGAGCTGATTGATGAATCCAGTAATTAGACAGCAACCATAAGACCCTCACTTTTCCTCCTCTTTGAAAAGTGCCTCACAGTGGGAGCGTCCCTCACGACCGCCGCTGTGGATGCGTGCTGGCGCTTCCTAATGGGGCTTGTGGTAATTATGGGATGTCAGGAGCAGGTAATCACTTTCAGCTGATTGAAAAAGAGCATTTGCATGTGAGGAAGGCAGAGAGAGCGGAGAAGCTGATGCCGCTGTAATTCTGAGGTCTTTGTTCTGTAGATTGAGGCACATTGAGGCAAAGTTCTTCTCCAAACACTGTAGGAGTCAGTTATGGCACGAATGGACTGACTTGCAAAACTTTCCCTAGGATAAATAAGTATTTCTAGTCATAATCTGGTTGCTTTTTAGGCTTAAAAACTGGATCTTAATTGCTATCTGTTGTAAACGTGTGGAAACACTTTGAACCGTGTGAAAGCACAATGTTTGCGGTGGCTCAGTGAACGGTGAGGTTGGTGGCCCTGAAGCAGAGATATGAGAGGGTTCAGGTCACGAGATCATGAATCAGGGTGTAAAATCAGGAGGTCAGAACGTGAGATGATGAACTGGTAGGTTTTATGTTCCACTGCACAGAAAGGAAGCGATTTGTGATAAATGTGATTGTAACTGATGTGTGTTACGCTGCTTTGCCTTGTGTTTGAGTTTAGCTCAGAAATACAGAGAAACACACAATACACTCAGTTTAAAACATTTGACTGTGTGACTGTTCCTGATGCTAAAGCTACACAAGAACTCAAGACCTTTGACCTGCTAACACAATAATGTACCAGTGGAGCTACAGGAACACAAAACATGTCACTGCAAAAATTTGTCACGTTAACAATTCTGGGACTTTGCAGTTTATCGTTATACAAAATGACAGAATGATTTTATGAGGCTCTCATGTCTCAGCATCACCTCAGAACCGCTGAAATCTTCGGTGTTTGGAAAAGCGCGACCTGTGAGCGCTGGTAGCAGAAGAGAGAATGCGGGCTGTTATACGGATGGAGGGAGTGAAGCAGGTACGTGATTGGCCGTGACTGATCTCCCCTGGCGACAGCTCCATCGCTGCATTAGCCTCACGCTGAGAGCTGCAATAGTGACACCAGGAGTCTATTACTGATGAGAACGAGACGAGAAGTCAGTAAAAGAGACAGACGAGGACTCTTACACTGAATATTTTAAAAGCTCTATCGGAGAGGAACAGAAAACACCCCCGTCATCCGCTGACAACCTCTGAGGAACGTGTCATCCTCAAACTCTCGCCCACCTCAGCTGCTCATGTTTACCTGAAAGAAAAGGATTGTGGGACAGAAATTAGACCAGTCAGACCATGTATTATTGAGGAAAATTGCCTTGTGCATTTTCATTTAACAGGGATTATTTTCATTTGCAAATTGTCCGAAATGTTTTGCTTCCTGAAGACTCAAATAAAAACACCAACTTTTTTACTCTTATTTTTCTGTTTTTTGGTTTGAACAATACATATCTTAGAAAATGTACAACTACATTTTGAAACCCAGAGGTGTGTGATATTATATTTAATGCATGAACATCAACACCAAATTGAAAATTCATTGACTGCATTTATTTCACAATAATCAACAGCGACAAATAAAAATAAGTTGTTCATCAGTAAGCAACAACAGATTGTACTAAATGGCATCTAAAGAAAATTAAACATTAGAAACTACAGACGAGAGAAGAGGAGCGATTGAGGAGAAAATAACAGAACACAAGGGGAGGGAAGATAAAGTGTTTTAATGAAGAGAGTGTGGCAAATTGCTTTCATGTCAGTCTTCATTCTCCACTGAATCTCTGAAATCAGGCTTGCCATGCATCTTCAACATAATTAAAACCAGATTGGAGGGTGTCGCAGCCCCTCGTTCAGCAGTATGAGGGGATTTCAGAATATCTGTGAGCAATTGACAACATGTTACAGCTGTAATCAGTTTATTTTCCCTGCATCACTGTATTAAACACCTTCTGCTCTATTACATGCGGCGTTTCAAACACCCACCTGTAATGATGTCAGTCTTTAAACACGTCTCACACACACACACACACACACACACACACACACACACACACACTGTGAATATAAAACTGGATAACTAGCCTTTCAGGCAGGGACCTCAGAAATTGAAATGATGAGAAACAAACAGGGCTGGGAGTCAATATAAGGACGACTTCCTGTTGCGCTCTCATTATTGAGTGCAGTTTGCCACCGGTGACACATCACATAGTCTTTAACCTTGAAGGGAGAAGATTTGAACTCTGGGGAGACAAAAAAAACGCAGAGACATGTTGGAAGTTAAACGCTTTCATGGCGTGAAGAGTCAGAAGATAACATCTCTGAGGCAAAGACCAATGAGTGGAACGGACTGAAGCGCTGCAGAAGAACCGTGGTCCTCTCTCTGAGATTAACCGTCCTCCACACTGGATGAGAAGATACAAGTTCCTGTTCACAGGGAACGTTCCAAGATAGTTCTGTCAAAATAATCAAAAATGATTAAATAACCAACATTTGGTTTAATTTTAAAACATAGTTAAACATACATCTCAACGGAACAACAACAGAAATGTGTGGTGAGCACACAGACAGCAAACGAGGCCGCAAACAAGCCTGACGACACAAACACACACTGTTTCGTCACCTTTAATAATGTTTCCTGAGCAGCCTGTGAAAAAGGCAACATTCACAGGAAGTCCAGCGACCTCCTCTCTATCCTCTGCCCCACGGCCAAAAACTAATGGAACATCAGAATTGATGCAGAGCAAGAACGCGAGACGCAGAAGAAAAGATGCGTCTTACGCCTCAGGGCGACACTCTCTGCCTCCATCAACAGTTCTGACCTGAGGAAGATGAGGACGAAGAAATAACAAGAGCAGAGAAAAGAGCAGCCAGGGGTTGCTGTGAACAATGAGGCCGACGCTTGGTGTTGGTCAATGCTGAGGGCTGTTGCATTGTGGGAAGGACGGACCTCCAGGGGTGTCTGAGAAACACACACAGCAGAATTAAAAGCAGAACTTATTCTGGAAAGAAGAACGACTGATTCACTCAAAACTGGGGCTGCGTCTCAACTCACATACCCAATATTTAAATCAGCGATAATTAAAGGCATTGTGAATACTAATATAAAGTCTCAAGTGCACAATTTTAATAATGCATCATATTTAGATGTTGTGCATTACAGTGATGAGGATTATGTCAACAAAGTTTTTAAAACATTACAGAATTAAAACAATTAATGCAACCTAAACATTTTTTGAAATAACATGTTTATCATTTTTGTTACTTAATGAAAACATGACAAAACTGTTCTTACAACCTGAAACTGTGAATGTCCTTTTACCTTTATAACTGCCTGAGAACAACGCCACAGTTTAACTGCAGAAAATGAAGCTTTTTACTTCGCCGGTATCACAGTGAACTCTGTCACTTAACAAGCAGCGATTATGAATGATAAGTGACAGAGTTAAAGTGACTCTGGCATGTGTCTTAATTCTGCAGTCAGTCACACTAACAGGCAGAGCTGCACAGATGACAGGTTATCAGGTCAGTGATTAGGTTTATGTACGTGTGTGTCAGGGGCCGCTGACTCACGCCTGAGTTCCTCAACTCTTGATGTCGCCTCATCGCTGCGTTCACATCCTGTTAGCTAACCTGCCAGTCAGTTTGACAGGCTATCTCTCATCAAAGTGCTTTGCATGATTGCCAACACAAGTGTGTGCAGGACTTGTGTGTGAATGTGTGTGTGTGTGTCTCATGATCCGCCCTGACACATGTACTTAATAACATGTGCACCCCCAGCTAACCAGACTGTTAGGTTGTAAGAACATTTCTGTAATGTTCCCTGTTTTTTATTTAAAATGTTATTTGGAAAGTTTATTAAAAAGAAAACATTCAAAACATCAGATTTTATTGTTGGGTTAAAAGATCGTTGTAACACTTAATATTTAAGAATAAGGTTTTTGAATTATATGATGTATAACATTACAAATCTGTCTTACTAATGTTACTGCAAGAACGTATTTGATAACTTTAAAAGAACTTGTAGAGAGCGTTAGCCAATGTTCTGAGAACGTTTGATGTTAGTTGGCCTCTTCCTCCCGCACGGGTATTTGAATGGTTTGAAGTGTGTTTGATTCAGACACACTGCGGCACACAGACATGATCTAGACGTAGAGGAAGGACACACACAGACCTGACATGTGAAGGGTGTAAATTCAATACAGTTGTGATTGTCTGGACACAACCTATTTTAAATGTAACAGGGGTCTCAACACTGACACACAGTAAATGCCCTTGACATTTAGACAGCGAATGTGAGTGTGACAGGATTTAAATAAGCTAAAGCCAGAATAAAAACTACACACACAAACACACACACACACCAAACCTGTCAATGTCAGTGTCCCCCCGACTGCACAGGTCTCCTCTGAAAAACATCTGATGGCTGGTGTTGAGGAACATTGAGGTGAGATGATGAGAAACCTACAGACTGTTTGATGGACTTACAGGCCTCGGCTGCTTCAGTCAGACTGTAATCACAAATGATGAATGTTAATCTCACACACAGTGTCAGTCTCAAACAACCAATCAAAACATTTCATGATGATGTCATGAGCTGATGTCATCAACAGCGGCATGTAAAACGCACATAATATTAATGCTGTGTGATTACAGACATGACATAAAACTGCAAGATCTTGTGCACCAAAGGTAAGTTGTATGAAACAGGTAAAACTGACAGCTTTGCCCCGTGAGTATGATGTTTGGGGGTCGGTGGGGGTGAACGGCCCTCAGATGCCGCTAAAAACTCTGTCACAGCAAGATTTTAAGTAAAAAACATGCTGACTCAAATCTTTACAGCAGGCAAACCACTGGACGGATAAAGTCATGTTTGTAAATGAGTGCATGAACACAGACATGCAGGGCAATAATCCCTGATTTGTGTCCATTCTAGTCCACGGCGAGACCCTGCGCCGCTGCGGCCCACCGCTGCGGATTACTGGAGCTCATTAAACACACAGATGAATTATTGAAATGGTCCGCGGGCCGTTCGCTGCCATCCAAACTGAAGACAAAGGGAACCGGACGTGAATCTTTATCACAGCCGGACAGACGTCTGCAGACTGCCGCTCCGACCCATAACATCGACCCTCCAAAGCTGCGAGATTAAATGGCTTATTGACTGATGGGGGCTTCAAAGCCAACAGGCTTACATGTGAACTCACCTTCAGATATTGCGTCACCGTTTAGTGTGCGCAGGAGTCAGGATGGGCCATATTTGTTTATTTGTGTGGCGTTGTGGAGAAATGGCCCTCGGTTATGGATGCTAAAGCTGAAGGTCTGTAATACCTGGAGAATTATCTGTGTTAGCAGTGAGAGTCAGACCAGCCCAGTCATCACAATATCCACAACCATAATGAGCAGATATTTTATATGGCAACACATGATTTACATGCTTGTTAACATCTGAGCTAAGCTGTAATGTCAAAGAGTTTAAATACACAATGACACATATAAGTTTAATAACTTTCTTCTAACCAAACAGTAATGTTAATAAATGTCTAAAAGTTATATTAACATTTCTGGAACTTTCAAAATAACATGTTTTACTCTTTTTGTTACTTAATGGAAACGTTAAAGAAACATCCTCAGAACCAGAACCTGGTAGCAGGGCAGACAGGTTCAATCAATCGCTGAATCCAGATTTTCTGTTTATCTGGTTTTTGCACCTGGGCCCTGCCGCCCCCCCAAACATCCCCCACAGAACATTCAAGCCCTTGTCAACATTCCCAGCCCAGATTTCCTGTGACATTAAATTAAACAGGTTATTGACTTACCAATAAGTTGGCAATGAGTGGGCCTGAGTTCACGCTCACAGCCCCCCGACCCAAACCGCTCCGGGTCACCACACCACAAACCAAAACCCAATAAATGCTAATCATTGGAACCACTTCTGTGTACACAGATTATTTGTTTTTAATTTGTATTGACGTAAGTTATATTGCTTTTGATAGATGGTCACTGACAGGTAAAACAACACCAGCACTTAATAAGAGACATATTCTCTCCTGCTCAAGGTCTTTGGAAACATTATGGAAAACTTGTTGGCACACAGAACACATACAGCATGTTTCTGAGATCTGGGATGTTGGCCGTATACATGCAACTTTTTCTGCTGTGAAGAAAACGTGGTGAGAGTTTAAAACAATCAAAGCTGAGCTGACTGAACAATGGAGGGATTTGATTGGTGAGGTGTCACCTGTCATGTGATCAGTGATTTAAGAGACGCTCGGATACCGATGACAGCAGCTGTTTATCTCTTCTCCAGTCATGATGGGAAGTTACGCAGATGTCATCGTTTGGAGTTTAATGGGTTCCAGAATTCACTGAAACGTTCCACCTTCTGCTGTAATGATCAGAAAGAAGTTAATAAGTCAATTAGCATTAGCAAAAAACTAATATACATTAAAGCAGACTGTTATAATATATGCCCATATGTCTGTATCCAGCAGCTCTCAGGTTTGCTCTTATGTTTCACGCTGCAAAAATGATGTAAACATTAAGACATGACAACAAATGTTTTAAATCACTTAAACTTTTCAAAATAGGTTTTTGATTAAACAATATCAATCTCGTAATAAGATAAAACAACTCTAATGTTAAGGCAATATAAATGTTTAAGAATTTATATTGTGTATCAACAACAACAAAAAACACTGTACTAAGTTCTGCTAATTTTGAGTATTTAAAATGTTTTAAAGTTATTAAAAACAATTTTCCCTTCACATCATTTTCTACAATTACATTGATATCACATGAACTTGGACATCATATGAGCTGTTATAAATCACATCTGCTGGAGTCTGTGTTCAGGTTTAAATACGTTGAAGGTCATTTTATTTCCTGTGACTTTGATTCTCTCAACTTTTACATTTCTCCATTTCATTCCACTTTCAAACAAACAATGTTCAGTCAGAGAGCGGCCGGCAGAATCCAGAGCATTTTAGCGTTTCTCTCTTTCTGTATTTGCGTTTAATTTGTATCGATCCCTCTCACAGTTTTCCGTTTGACTGATGTCAAAGGCCTCTGAGCACATTACAATATACAATGTTTTCTCTGCGCTCTTATCGGGCGGGAAATGAAAAGCAAACGACACCTTTGTGCCGCGACGTGCAGCTGCCCGAACGGATGGGGCTTTGAAACGAGTGGCCGAAATTGAAAAGGTCACGAGTTCACATCCCCGGACAATGACAGCCGTCTCCTTCTGCTCCGACTGAGACCACGGGGAGATTAAACGCATCAGCGATAAGCCGGCGAATCAGCCGCCGTGGTTTTGGTGGCAGTCAGCCGTCTGATGGAAAGGCAAATCGCTGCTTTAAAGAAAAAACTCACAGAGGGCTTGCGATTGGTCAAATGACTCTCTGCTGACCTTGAGCTGTTCTGCCCACCAGATACACCGTTGTCTTGTTTTGAGGCAGGAAGGCCTGAAGCAGACCAAACAAATCAATACCTGAGCAACATCAGGATCGGTGGATGTGATTGGCGTGATATGATAACAGACTTCACCGTCTGCTGAGCTTGGCTCTCATAAGCAGCAGATCTCCTCAGCTTGCATCCATGCAATAAACGTTAAGCCAGCAGGAAGCTCATTTTACTTTACATCTGAAATTAAAAGAAATTTTATTAAACATTTTTCACACACACTTTCAGTTTTCCTGCTTTTCCTTCAGAGTTTCTGCTCACTGACATTTTCAAACTACTAATGTAAGATGATTTTATTGCAAAGTATTGTGAAGTATTCAGATGTACGGTATGCAATGTTTAGGAAGACCGACTCGATTGCTTCTACGGAGTGGGCGGCCGTGGCTGAACTCTTTCCTGGAAATTTTGTTTCCATGGCAACAGTTTTCTAATGGATCTCTGTCCGGGAGTGCAATTTTACTCTGGAAATTCATCAGTCAAACATGTTTTTTCCTCATTGTAGGGCCGTCGTTGTTAAAAATCCATCTGTGGACAAAAGTACAGAATTTTTACTTCTGTAACCAGATTAAACTGCGTTCATAAGATTCAGTGTTTAACAGAATTAAATACTCTTTGATAATTCATAAATCTGACAGTGAAAATATTTAAGACACTTTTTTAAACAAAATCAATGTCTGCTCCAACATTAACCTTATCTGCAAGTGAAATTTCATCTGGTATTTGACTCATGTTAGACATTTGAAATATTTATGAGAATAGTTTGAGCTGTTATTCAAAAAAGATCAAATTCCACAAGCAGCAAGTTGTTAATCTCATCTCTAGTTTTCAATTACACCTTTGAAGAAGATTTTAATACGTTTAATACGTTCTTCAGACGTGAGGAAGATGTATTTGTATACAGAGACTGGCAGCACTTCAATCACACAGGTTATTATTTATTAAAGAGTCTGTCTGCTTAAACTCCCATGATATCAACCTTCATTATTGACCTCAACACACACGCACACACACGCATGCACGCATACACACACACACACACTCAAACACACATGCACACGCATACACACACACACACACACTCAAACACACATGCACACGCACACACACATGCACACGCACACACGCATACACACACACACACGCTTCATGCTGTGCAGGCCAGACAGACCCAAACTGATGGATAAACCGGCACACAAAAGCTTCTCACACTGTGAGGTGCGGTTGAATCCATGAACAGATGGACACACACACACAATATAAAACACACACAAACACCTCAGGAGAGACGCCTGTGTCTGTTTAAAACCCAGAAGAGGCAGCCAGACAGAGAAAACAACATGAAAAGGAGAAAAACAAAATCCCTCTACATTTAGATCTCTCACAAAGGAATGTTTTTTAAAATTCAACCCCCGGTGAGTTTTCCTCGCTCCGCCCGGCCTGTGCCCACGGCCTCGTCAGCCGCCCGTTTCTCCGTTTCCCTCCGTGCTGGAATCAGCCAGTTCAAATGACAGGACTGCCCGGAGGCCTGGAGGAAAGGCCCGGTTTCAAAGGATCGCGGAGTGGCGGC
Source organism: Yasuhikotakia modesta (assembly GCA_036877545.1). NCBI lineage: Eukaryota > Metazoa > Chordata > Actinopteri > Cypriniformes > Botiidae > Yasuhikotakia > Yasuhikotakia modesta. The sequence continues at coordinate 1,415 of JBAJNP010006945.1, read as the reverse complement.
CACCGGCTGTCAGAGGAGACGTGGGCGTGCGGTGAGGAGATAACCTGCTCCGGCCGCCTCCTCCCGGCTCCTCTGACAGGCTTATTAATGGGCACCTGCTGAGAGAAAGCTCTCTATCAACCCGTGAGATCTAACGGAGAAGGAAAGAGTAAAAACAACCTTATCAGCAGGACACTGGGATTAGAGTCTGTGCTCCTCTGATAAATTAATTATTCTTCTTATCTGTCACTTCGCCAGTCTGTCAGGTGACGCCACCTAAAGCAGAAGATCACAGGTAAAAACGGCAGTGACAGAAGATGTGTCAAATTTATCCGAAACACCAGATAACACTTTTATCTACAGTAACTTATAGTACATTCAACCTAGACTTTTGACCAAAACATGGAATCAATATATATTTGGTCATATACATGTTTTTGTACATAGTTTTATTTAAATTAAATATGTAAATATAAAAACAACCTGTACCGTGTTCCTATAGCTTCCTGTAGGTTCGATTCCCAGGGACCACACACACTGATCACACATATATCCTAAATTTCCCACAGGGCACTTTGGATAAAAGCGTCTGTCAAAACACATAAAATGTAAACGCACAGACACTCACAGGAAGTGACTGAGTCTCATTTCAGATGGTTTATATAGCTGCTGAATATTCAGTGTGTTTTCATCAGAGGATCTGAAACTGGCAGTAAACAAAAACATCGGGAGGCACAAAATACATTCAAATCTCCTCACACCAATGAAGACTCGCATACAGACACAAACCCGCGTATGATCGCCTGAGTTTCACTGCAGCGTGTGCTGGGAAAACTACAGTCAGACATTCACTCTCCTAAACAATAACAGAGCACAGACACCCTCTTTAATTCACACAAACGCCTATTTGAATTATTAAATAGAGTCTTTCATTGGCGATTAATTGTGTGCTATTGACTGTTGCGCTGGGGGAAGATAATTCTCCCAGCTGGATTTTAGTAGCAGAATCAAACCCCTGAGATCCTGTCAGAATAATTACAAAAAATTGCAGTATATTTTACAATGCAAGACTTATTTTCTATCATTATGTTGTTTTTTGCCCACTATAAAGCAGCTTTTCTTAATTACCCATATTTTTCGGGCTGTTTTTTAGACGGCGTCGGCTCAATTCACAGTTTTCTCCATCAAACTAACCAACAAAGGCAATTAAAATAAAAAATTGGGAGAAGTTTCTTTCTTAAGGTCGGAACACAAATCACTCCAGGTTCTGAAATTCTAGTTACACTAATTGCTTGAAAAGAAAAACTCAAATACTGGCCAAGCTACAATACTGTCCACAAAAAGCTACATTGCAAATGAAATCTCATTTTTTCCCCAGATACAAATGAGATTAGCTGAAGAGCAAATTTTTATGTTTTTGTTGCTTAATGGAAACA
>JBAJNP010006944.1:0-24029 GCA_036877545.1 Yasuhikotakia modesta | reverse complement strand
GGCGTCATCACCAAGCTGGATATCATGGACAAGGGCACGGATGTCAGGGACGTGCTGGAGAACAGGTTACTTCCTCTTCGGCGAGGTACTGCTTGCATCTGGAATATGTTGTCGGTAGAGACCACTGGAGTTTGTTGTAGAGTCTGGGCCAGTGCAAAGCAATGGCCGCTGCAGGCTATAGCAGCTAAAACAGGGCCAGGTGCAGAGACTTAATGCTTGTGTTGCTGCTTTAGCGCATTAGACACACAGAAGTCCAGCCGTGGAGAAGAGTTAAGGGACTTACCATTCTGTTATTGATGCAGGTTTGATATAGGAATACACACAAACATGCTTTTTGCTTAGTGGTATTATTTTAGGTATGATAATAGCTTGTAGCTTTCCAACATTTTTACCTGTTGTTATCTCCATTCACTGCCTGTCCAGAAGTAAATTAGGCTTCATTAAAGAATTAGGATCTGAGAAATGGACTAATCTGGTTCTATTCCTTTGTTTTTGTCTCTGTGTGGTGAATGAAGGTTATATTGGTGTGGTAAACCGGAGCCAAAAGGACATTGATGGGAAAAAGGACATCAGCGCAGCTCTGGCTGCAGAGAGACGCTTCTTTAAATTACATCCAGCGTACAGACACATGGCAGACCGCATGGGCACCACATACCTGCAGAGGGTCCTCAACCAGGTGACAGTGATGCTACACTGAGTGATGATGCTATACAGCAACAGTGATGCTACACTGAGTGATGATGCGATACAGTGACAGTGATGCTATACTGAAGATGTAGGGGCGATACGTTCTACTTATGCTGTCCTTTAGGCTTAATACTTCTAATTATGTGTTTTAAGATGTCTGCTTTTAACTGACAGTAGAAGTATGGTTTCTCAAAAAAAGGATTTCCAGGGCCACATTTCTCTGCACTTTAGGGAAAACTAGTGTCAGGTGTAAGTTTCTTTATTGGGGAATATGTGAACAATGTACTTTATTTCTACACTCTCGTATCTTCACAGCACCTTACCAACCACATTCGCGAGACGTTACCGGCGTTCAGGAGTCGGTTGCAGAGTCGGCTTCTCTCATTGGACAAAGAGGCCAAAGAGTACAAGTATCTGAACCCGGATGATCCCTCACGCAAGACCAAGGCCTTAATGCAGTGGGTTCATACACACCATAATTCAAACAGATAAACCTGCACAACAAACACTCATGAATATGGGCACTAGCAAGTTTACTGCGTAAATACAAACAGATGTACATTGCAGACGAGACCAAAACTGAGAAGTTTTATGTTGTGTTCCTCTGGTGTCCAGGTTGATCCAACACTTTGGTCTGGACTTTGAGAAGATGATTGAGGGATCTGGCGATCAGGTGGATACTGTGGAGCTTTCAGGAGGAGCTAAAATCAACCGGGTCTTTCATGAGCGCTTTCCATTTGAATTGGTTAAGGTGAGTCAGTGAAGCTGAATTCAATGCTAATGTTGACTCACATTTCTGTTAATAGCTAAAAGCTGAGGTGTGTTTCTTGTTTATGTTGCCCTGTTCTGTATCAGATGGAGTCTGATGAAAAACAACTGCGAAGGGAAATCAGTTACGCTATTAAAAACATCCATGGCATCAGGTACGGGCCAGTAACTGTTTTTAAACTCAAACAAGGGCTCATTGCACAACCGTTTTAACATTTCTCATCTTATATGATCATCCAGGAACTTTGTATGACCTTTAAATGGCATTAGATGATTCTCTGTCAGAGAATTAATTATGCCATTTAAGAATAAACAGTTTGTCTTTTCAGTTAGAGAGCTGCTTTGTTCCTATACTATTTCTTAATACTATTATTTAGAATAATGTTATAATAAATTATAACATATTTACATTCATCAGTTGTTTTTCTATTCACTGCATAGATATTATAATTATGGACATTGCGATCTTTAGCTCAAATTAAATAAAGGTTCTGTATAGTGTATACAGAGTGCTAAGTTATGCTCCACAGTAAGAACAACAATTTATTACAACAATTACGTTTATTTTTAATACAGCACAACCAGAACACATTATCATTGTGCCTTTTTCTCAAGTCTTTTTAATTTATATGTGATAATACAAATGGCTTATAAAAGTGTTGTTATTATTATTATTGTTATTAATCATAATTCCATGTAAGTAAAAATATTATTTAACAACATTAAATCAACTTAAATACATTAGCTTCACAGTTAGAGCAAGTAAAAAACTTACAGTAGTTTGTTTGCTATTCTGGACTGGAAATACATATTTTGTGTATTTAATAATTGCTCATGTTTTGCTGGTCTAGGACAGGCCTGTTCACACCTGATATGGCCTTTGAAGCCATTGTGAAGAAACAGATTGTGAAACTGAGAGGTCCGTGTCTCAGGTGTGTAGACATGGTGGTCCAGGAACTCATCGACACCGTACAACAGTGTACCAATAAGGTATGACACCCTTTAACACTGGCTGGATGTAAGTCGAGGAGAGATGTTATGGTGTCATCCCTGCTGAAAGCCTCCAACTTAGATCTACATATTTTAGTGGTCCAGATTGTTTCATGCTTGGTGTCAGTGGTCTGGTGCTGAACCTGAAAACTGCAAAGTAATGGAGATGTCTTAAATACTTTGTTACAGGACAATCTTTTAACCTGACGACACCTACCAGCGTTTTTTTAAGAGGGATATCATTAAAATCAGTATTTTCTTTGTCCTTTAAATATAAAGTGTTTATTTTAGAATGTGGGCCCATTTAGACATTTGCTATTGATATAGATTAGATGTGTATATTGTTTTAGATTTATTTGTTTTTGTTTGCGTGTCCTCAGTTAGGGATCTTTCCTAAACTGCGGGAGGAGACAGAGAGGGTCGTGAACACACACATTCGGGAGCAAGAGAGTCAAACCAAAGACCAGGTCAGACATAAAACACACTGAACCCTTTTTTTACAACCCACTTGTATCAAACAGTTAAACTGAATAAGTTCATTGAAATAGTTTACATACAGTAATTCTGTTTATTACAGTCTATCATAATACACACTAAATTCATCACATACTATAACTTGTCAATTTAAACAATAACTGATCTAAATTATTAATTTAATGTGGCATATTTACGAGTCAAAACACTTCTCTGTAGAACACAGGATGAATGGATGTCATAATTTTAAATATCATATAATATTAAATATAATATTCACATAACATTAATACAGACAATCTTAATAAAGAAATTCCACAATTAACATTACACAGTCTGCAGATTCTGTCTGACCCTGACTTCACAAAGTCCTGCACAGTGTTAAGTTTACGTTCAGTGTTCAGGCGATGTTTTTGCTTTTTTGTACGCCAATAAACGTTGTACACCTGATTACTTATATAAGTCCAAGCACACTTTTCCTCAATAAACTGCAGGGTTCGACACATTCATGGGGCTACAACAAACAGAGTGGGAGTCACAGGCTGAAATTCAATGCAGGAACATATTTGTCCCCACATTCTAAATATCTGGAGCATTTGTATCACATCAGTGGATCTCAGGTCCCAAACCCAGATTAAATTATGACTTTGACCCACAATCAGTCAAAAGAATGTCTATTTCATACAACAGAATTAATATAACAACAGTGTTGGTTTGTTTATGCTGTACATTTGTTGTTACTGTCAGGTGTTACTCTCGCTGGAAATTCAACTCTCCTACATCAACACAAACCATGAAGATTTCATTGGATTTGCTAAGTAAGTTTATCGATAGTCACGGTACGGCCACAGTGATAATGAAGAAATACACGCCATGACATCAGACCTCTCTCTCTTCACTGATTTTCTTTCAGTGCTCAACAGAAAACCAACCCAACGTGCAGAAAGGCTTCAGCAGGGAACCAGGTGAGTCAGTGTTTCATGCGCTGGAAGAGGGACTGATATCAACCTGCTGTGGTTTGAGCTTTTCTTGGGAGTTTCTTTTCCACCCAACTTCTGTCGTTTGTCTGTCTAACATCAGATAATATGTGACTTATATAACACAACGTCTCTTTTTGCTGACTTTGTGAGATTGTGCTGTTTTATTATAATTCATATCGTTTTATTTTCTCTTTCTCTGACTAATCCCTCAATATGCATTTTTAGATTCTTGCAGACTTCAAACCTGTAAACAAAACGGGTGAATCACAAAAAAGTACTATATAGAAAAAATTACTAGAGTAAAGACAAAAATGTACAGTAAATGAAATTAATTTATTTTAATGATCTATTTTTAGTTATTATGAAGTGTGTCATTGGGTCAGTCTAATGTATAAAATTTCTTTTGAGACATCTTGGTGACAGGATTATCTTATTGTAGTACTTTACTGGTAATTCTGCAATTATAAGTGCAATTTACAAATGTGTTTTGATGAGGTCCTAACAACAATCGTTAAATAATTTATTTACTGCAGTACACTACAGTGTACAGGTACAGTTTCACCACAGGAAAGATTTCTCATTACTTTACACTTGAAAAAATGACGAAACCTGAACTGAGTGTGTGTTGATACTGAAACATTCCTTTCGTTTCTCAAGCTCTTGTATGGTGATTTGTTTATACTATTATTTCCTGCTCTGGCTGTTTCTACATGGTAAATAACGTTCATATGCTGGGCTGCATGTGTGCTCTTATAATCACAGCTTCACATCATTTTTGCCCATTTTGTTTGATCTTCTCTTTTAAACCTTCCATAGTCTGGTAGTATGTGTTAGCAATATGTTAGCAATAGTGTTAGCAATATGTTTGTATTTCCTCAACTCACTCAATGGTTTTGTTTTCTCCTTTTCATGATGTTTTAGGGTGCCGCCCCCCCACCATCCAGTCAAATTGTACGAGTCCAGTGTCTGTAAGCCTTACTGTCTACCAGCCTCACTGTTTTTGTGTATTTATGTCAAAAGTCACTTTGTCTCCGATCGCAGCCGGAATCACTTTTTCTTCAGTCACTTTTTCCACCCTTTATCCTGTGTTGCGTTTACATACAGTAAATCCAAGACAGACGCAAGGCATTGTGGGAATTTTGATATTTCTCAAATTGTTTAGGTTATTTAACAAGCCATAAGCTTTAGAAAAATATGTTATATGGTATGTATTTCATGCAATGTCATGCACTACATGTCCTTAAAGACTTCTCATTCAGTTTAGATGCAATTTAAAGTATGACTTGTTTGACCTTTGAACTTATTTTCTGAATCCTGATTTGCCCAGCGCTGTCTTTCAGTCTTTCAGTTCAGACAGTCGTCTTTTTTGAACCACATTTTGAAACCTATTTCTGTACACTGCAATAACCAGCTTCATTTATTTTGCTGTAAATCATTTCCATTTCTTTGACTCTCCTTGCTTTAATTTTCTTTCTGTTTGTGACTGAATCTCCTTTCAGTTTGCAGCTATGTAAATACAAGAGTAAACAGATGTGTGTTTTTTTGTGTGTTAATGTTAAAAACAGGATGGGATGTGAAACCCCTCTTTGATCTCGGCCCATATGGTGTGTGTTTTTGACTTCTAATGATGAACAGAAAGTGTGCTGCAAACCTAAGACAGGGACAGTCACAAATCAACACAGCTGTTTTTGTTGTATTGTTATATTTTTGATGGTTTGATTGAAACAGTGGTTAAAATCCTGAGTGTTGTATCATATGATCACCCCGTTTTTATTAGCGAAACCTGCCGTATTTGTTGACATGATCTAGATTTGACCCGCTCACCTTGACTTTTTTGATTTCTAAGAACCAGAGAATCTCAGCCTATTTGGTAATGAAGTCTAAATCCAGATTTTTACCCTTTTTATTTGCCCCTCAGGTGGTCCGTAAGGGTTGGTTAACCATTAACAACATCAGTCTGATCAAAGGAGGGGCCAGAGAATACTGGTTTGTGCTCACAGCTGAAAGCCTGTCCTGGTTTAAAGATGATGAGGCAAGTATAAACAGATTAAAGATTTAAAAAAATTGTCATTCATGTAATTACTTTACAGTTTTTGAAATACAGTTCAGTTTTCAGTAGTGTAGTTACATTTCCAAGAGTTTTCTTGTAGAGTTGTGGGCGGAGCTCAAAGAAAGGAACCCATTAGACGCGAGTCCCAATTGGTTGTTTTCTGTGTCAGTCACACTGTGTGGCCTGTCAGGCGGGCTGCCATCTGTCTGCCTGTCTGTGCCTGCTGTACAGGTGCAGGAAGTTCTGCACAGCAAGTGTAGACAGGCAAACAGACAACGCTCTCAGCCAATGGCAGCACTGCCTGCTTCTCTGGACCGAAAACACACATAATGCATCACTACAGTACAGACATTCTCACGCGTGTTGTAAACATTTCTGTCGATATCACACATTTTTAGCTCTTGCTTTGCTCTGGTAAGTCAGTGGCAGAGATAAATGAAGACAAAACAGAATTCACATATACAAGTAATTTTTCTTTACAAGCCTTTTTTTAAGGTTATAAAACTGTTGTGTTCTGTTCTTCTAAATATTGCTTGAGACTCAAACTTCCCGCAACCACAACTTTTAAAAATCTTTTTTCCCAGGATGTGATTCATCTTTCATTTTGTAGGTTCCTCATTTTCTTATATCTCTTCTTCTCTTTGCTTGTATATTGTTCCTGTTATAGCCTCAGCTTCTCTCTCTCTTTCTTTTACTGTCATTTGGGAATAAAGGCATTTGGACTGAATCACCATGACTTAGCTGGACAACCCCAAGTCAAACTAACACACAAACACACACAGTTAATATACACACAACCTTTAAGCTTAAACATTCACTTGCGCAGACACACATTTATGCCGAGCGTCTTGCGCTGGACTGCCAAACGCAAGCAACTGTATAAGCAAACACCAGCCCCATGAATATTAAAATCTAAGGGCTGGACCACTTCAAATAGCTGCACCATTTACATAAAAATGAGTCACTTTTCCTAAAAATGTCACGCTTTTGTGTTTGGGTTTAAAAACACAAGATTTTAGAACTATTAAATACGTCTTTGAATGTGTCAGCTTGACATCTTTTAAATTAAATTGCTAAATCCATAATTACAGATTTTTTTTAACGTTCACCTTGAACTTTTGCCTGAACTGATGAATATAGTGCAACAAAAATCTATGCTATCTATACATAACCATGTACACATTTTATTGTGTCTCATTCTCTGCACACAACTGCAGCAATATTTGTCTACTTTTTATGTTTAATTTTATATCGCACTCTATCTTGCCATCTTTACTCTGTCTGTGTTCATAATTTTCTCTTCATTTTATTTTGTCTCTGCGGTTGGCAGTCTCTCTGGGGCCGTACACATTCCTGGGTGGAAAATTGTAAGACTTTGTCCAAACACCATCCAGCCTTCTAGAGCCTGCCGAGAGAGAGAGAGAGAGAGAGAGAGCCCTGCACCCAGTGCAGCAGATCACATCGCAATTCTCACAATCTGCATGCAGACACACACAAATAATTACGCATTTAAAAGCGCATGCGTTTATGCATTATTTACATCTTTACCCTTAAAACTTTGATGTGGGTTAATACAAAGTGGCATCCGATTTTCTTAAAGTTCTCTTGCTTTTTGTAAATCGATAGTTCTGGTTTGGGTTAATCAGCGCCCAGCGCTAAACACACATTCCTGCGGTCTTTCTCAGAGTTACGTGACCCATAGACTTCTGTTTGCTTTCTGCATAATCATTCTCTTTACATCTCCTCCACGTCATGCACGAGTTAGCATGCCTGCATGCATGCGAATATATGATTATGCCGCAATATGCGTGTTGGCTAGATCTGGAAAAATCAGTGGTTGAAACATTCCCAAGGGTCTTCTGAAACGTCTGAAGACTTTACAACACAAGCAACGGTTCAACGTAAGAAAGCTGTTCTGACAGCTGGCAATTCACAGAGAGCTTTTATATAAACCTCAGTCTGTTTGTACACATGCAGCAGTAATGAGCATTAGACCAGTCTTATGGACGGTTCTCGAAGAACACACTCTGTTTATGTGGCTGCTACGCTACTTGTATATGATTAACATATTGTGACGCTGTTGAAGAAAGAGTTAGCTAGATGCTGTTTAGCTCATGTGACATACACATCACCTCTCCAAGACCTGCAACATCACCAACACTACCAGTAGAAATGACAAAGCAAAGTTACATTGGATTTGTCTAGACCAACATTACATAAACCAACATTAGCCAAGCCTGACTTTTCACCTGCAGCGTGTTATTGCTTGCGTTGCACAGTCCATGCACAGTCTAACCAATGTGCAGACTACTGTACACCAGTAATACCCTGAACAGGTAGTCTGAACACTGGGACGACGGAGCAGGAGATAGTTCCGGCCCTCTTTTTTCCTAGCACTCTCTCTTTTCACTCCTTTCTTTCTCTTTTTCTACTTCAATCGCTCATCCCTGCTGGCCACGACCTTCGCAGGAGGCGGTAGAAGATGCAAAATAAACACAACCACAATAGTCTCCGTTGCTTCTGTCTCATTCTCAGTCAGGATGAAGGGAAGGTCGGGAGACCAGCTCCAGACGTCCGTTTACCCGTTCATGACTTTCTCACTCAGTTCATCCCATCTCAGAGCCCCAGTGCAGCTGTTTCCATTTTTCTGCCTTGCGTCGGTGTGCAGTATCCTGCCTTGACGTGGCACATTTGCTTCCACAGCCGGCTATCTGGCAGGACGTTTATGAAAGGCATAGCAAAAATGAGGGAAAGTCAAAGAAAGGATAAGAGAGAGGGAAAAAGAGGGAGGGACCCCACTGGCCATAAAAGGGTTGATGGGACCCTTGGGGAATAAACTTTGGAGTGGTCCGTTGTTTCTCAATTCCTCCATTTCTTTCAATCTTTTGCCCGACTCTCTCCTATCCATTCGTCCTTTCTCTCTCTGTACTCTCTCCGTACTCCCAGACATCCTCTGGACTTCCCTGCCCCATCTCTCTCTCTCTCTCTCCCCCTCTCTCTCTCTCTCTCTCTCTTTCTCTCTCTCTCTCTCGTTCACTTTTCTCACTAAAGCGGTACCAGATGTTGTATTCTTAACGCCAGCCTGTCATTTCTAACTTTTTTCAACCTCCAAAAACTCAGGCAGGAAGTGGGCCCCTCTGGAATGAAAAAAGGGAGAATATTTCGAGGGGAGCAAAAAGGAGGGGTACAGAGAGTCAGGGAGGACAAGAGAGGAAAGGAGATATAATGGGGTAGTTTAAAAGAACAGTTAAACCAAAATGAAATTCTGTAATTGTTTACTCTGTCATTCCAAACCTGAACGCTACTGGTATTTCCAAGGAACACAAGAAGAATGAAAGAATAAAATAATATAAAGAAAATTAAAGCATCATAAATCAAATGTGTTCTGCATGCATTGCGTTACGTTCTTCTGGAAAAGTCCTCTGAAGTCATGTGATTGCTTTTGTGTGAGGAACAGAGCGTCCTTATTCTCAAATTATTTTACCTCCAAAACTTCTGCATAGAGAATTATAAGATGCCACATTAACGTATTTGACACTTCAGTGATTGGTTTGCTAGTTTTTGTTTTTTCTGAGGGGGAAAAACACACTTTTTTTGTGAAGAATGACTTAAATTCTGGTTTTCCACATATTGTAAAGCCGTTTTTTAGCAACACTTTTATGTTATTTCTTTGTTGTTCGTTTTAGAGTTTCACAGCCCCAGGTCACTATAAACTGTTATCGAATGGAAAGAACTATGTACCAGTTTTTAAAAAAACATTATTTCATGTTCCAGAGGAAAAAGTAACACCAGATGGGTTTGGAAGGATGAGGATGATTAAATAATCATAGAATTTTTATTTTGGGGTGAACTGTTTTTTTTTTTAGTCAGAAAGTACTTTGGTTTTTAAATTGTTGTAAGATGGCCCAATCGATTTCAGAAAATCCCTGCATGGACTTTCCAAGAAATGCTGCACACACCAGTCACAGTCAGACTTAATCACAGATAGCACACACAGACTCTCTGTTTTTCATTTTATTCTTTCAATACTAGAGGCTTTCCTTCACACTTTTATCCCTCGTTCCTCTCTTTCTCTCCTGCATCCCCTTTCTGTTATTTGCAATGTAATCCAAGCCGTTTCCTGAGATCCCGGCCCCTCCTATACAGACAGAGAGGAGGAGAGAGGGCAGTTTTTTCTTTTTTCAACAAAAATGTTGTGTTTTAGAGCCTTAGTCCGAATAATGACTTCCACATGTGGGCTTTCTCTATATCTCTCTATTCTCCTTTCATTTTTTAAACTCCTTTCTCTAACTTAAGGGGTAAAAACTTCTTAAGGCTGTCCTGAGGATAATCGCTTGCATCTACACTAGATTTTGTTCTGTCTTTCGATTACTTAGACACAGTTTTTTTTCTACACTCCTGTCTTTTTTTACTCATCTTTTTTACTACATCATTCTTTAGAAACTACATCACAGTCTGTTGACCACACTGACAGCTTTTTTGCTCTTTACTGGCTATGTCACAAAAGTTAGTGAGCTGTCTACTGTAGCACATTTTAGAAAACCATTAGCACATTCTTAAAAATCTCTAGATCGGGCAGGTGAACAGTTTTAAACATATCCATAAATTTAAACTTTGTTTAAAACCATAACTTTGTTTTTTTTGCTTTGATTTACATGTATTCATTGGTAGACGCTTTTATCCAGTGACTTACAGTGGTTTAAAGGTATACATTTTTATCAGTACTTGTATTCCCTGGGATCAAACCCACAACCTTCGCGCTGCTAATGCAATGCTCTTCCAGTTGAGGTATAGGAATATGTTGCTGTACAAAAATGTTGAGTTAGTAAATGTTGAGCTACATTTACTAACACTGTAAATCACAAAATGAGATGTTGGGCAGAATGTTCTCATTGCTCTTTTCAAAAACTGAAACTGAATAGTGTCTAAAAAGCACAATAAAATGACCATATGACAATAAAATGACCATGATCTCTTCTGTGCAGTCTTCAGAAATGTACAATAATTAGCGATTCTAACTTGTTATTCATTAAAATGTTTGTCTATTACTTACATGTTCACTCACCATTCATTTTAAGATCAGCTTTAACATTCTACTAAACTTCTTTTATGTTCAGCTGAAAAAATAAATTAATTACAGATGGAATGACAGGAAGGTAAATGATGATTGTTCGATTTATTTTTTGCTAGCAATTTTATTATAATTGCTTGCAGACTTTTAATGTCTATCTCAAAATCCTAGCATGTTGCATTCCTACGAGAAAGTATGTAGCCCAGTAGGGTTTAACACACTCTCCTCTGTCTCATTGTGTAGGAAAAAGAGAAGAAATACATGCTGCTTCTGGACAATCTGAAGGTGCGAGACATTGAGAAGAGCTTCATGTCCAGCAAACACGTGTTTGCCGTCTTTAACACAGAGCAGAGGTCAGTCACACACCTGCACACACACAAATATGCTTTTCCCATCATTAAAACATTCATGCAAGAACACACAAGGATAAAGTTTGTGACACGTGAAACAGTTGTGTGTGTATTCCTGTATGCGGCAAACCACACCTGTCCGTAGCTACGTTGAGTAAATGCTAACATGGTAGCAATGCAAAGAGCATAAATTTGAACGTACAAGCTAAGCTAAGAACTCACGGATAGACAGTTGTGTGTGTCAGTGAACGCTTAAGCTATTGGGAGCTATTGTGAAATTTTGCCCACAGTGAAATAAAAAAGGGCCAAAATCTGTGTATATTAAATGCTAAGCATGTCATTTTTCTTCTTTTAAAATACTTCTAAGGGTTAAACTGAGCTGGAGCATTTTGCAACAAAAGCATTTTGGAAAAAAATAAAAATGATGGCGGTTTATTTGTTCATTTCTTGTATGCTCAAGTCCAGATGTTATTTGTTCTAATACACACATTTTAACTTTTGATAACGTTAATAATGTTAACATAAACATAAAAAGTTACTTTGCTTAAAAAATGAAAAGTTTTTATAAAAATATTACTTATCCTAGGCGAAAGAGTGGCAGCGTTTTTTTTTTTTCCCGATTAAGATTAACTCACAGTTGCTTAGTTAACCAAAAAAGTTATTTAAATACGCGTGGGCAGGTTAGCATACCAGGGCAGCTTTCAATAAAACAGTCATTTTACCACTTCCTCTGACTACTACCCCAGTTATTATAGGTTTTACAGTATATATAACCCAGTGCATCCCAGGTATTAGGGTTCCCTGAAAAGCGTAACACATTTAGCTCTGTGGTGCTCTGCGGTTAAAACATGGGTTTGTTGGTCTGAGCATCCCAACCAGCGTGACACTGAGTAACTACCCGTTTATTCATCCTACGGCACAGACATAGAACGTGAATGTTCTTGAAAGCAGTCATTATGTCTGAGCTTCTCTGTGGTGACTCTAGCAGCACATATATTAAACATCAGATGTGTTTAGATTAGCTGTAATTGTGTGGCACAGTGCAGAATTTTTATGTGAGGCCACAATGTCAGATTAAGGCGAGAAGCACACAGAACACACACACACACACAGAACACACACACACACACACACTTCTACAGCATCATGCTCTGACGGAGGGACATCCTAGTCTGTCACACTGACTCCTTTAAGATTTTACATAAACACACAACACACTCTGCCTCCACAGTAATACTTCACAGAGGCTGAGACAGGAGCAGGGGGTGCAGTAGGACACATTTTGACACATTCCTGGCCAATGTGTACTTCAGTGTCCCTCCTGTCTCTCTCTCACCCAATCTCTCTCTTTCTCTCTCTCTCCCTCTCTGTTTCTCGCTTTCTATGACATTCTTTCCTAACAAGCGCAGCCTCGTTTCGTTTCTGAGTGCGGGTGTGTCTGGGATTGATTAGCTGTTTAATTGGTGAGATGTCGGTATGCTGTAGTGAGTAAGACTCTATCTCTCTCTCTCACACACACACACACACACACACACACACACACACACACACACACACATACACACACAGCTTTGACACAGAGTCTGCATGGCAGACTGCAGTAAACACACCCAAGGCTGCAGCACAATCAATCAGATGGGCTCACTTGGCACACACACACAATCACACACACACATTCATCATTCTAAGCGCTCTGTATAAAGATGTTGAAGTTCTCATAAACTCTACACTCATTCCCGCTCATAAGCAGAACCATACCTCCCCCAGAACTCTGAAAAATCCCCTTTCTGTCTCTCTCCTGCACACACACACACACACTGTAATGATCTCATGTTTCACACTGTGCCCTTCACACCCTCCATCTCCCAAGTGAATGAGTGGTGATGTCAGGCGGCAAAGTCATTTTGCCACCGTGGTGACATCGGTCTGGCATGGGGCAGCAGAGAAAACACACACACACAAACACACACATGATGTGCTCATGAGAAATGCAAAGAGCGTGTTCTTACTGGCCAGTTGCACGGCAGCGTATGCATACATGCGTGTTCGCTTCTGCGCACTCTGTTGCACTCATGTTTCATACGCGACGGCAGATCTGTTTTCGTTCAGGACTTTGATTAAAGGAATGTTGTGTGTTCTGTACAACATAAACTCTATCAGGAGCATCTGTAGAATGTTGTTGATTACCACAGAAAGTCATTTTCACTCTCTGGTAGGAACAGAAATCACATCTACAGTCATCTGAAAGGGTTTAAAGCAGAAATATGAATTCTTAAAGTGCGTCTATTAATTCTTGCATACAAAAATATGTCTAAAAAATATGCTTTGTTAGCTGACTAATTAATCAATTCAATAAAAAAAGCTTGATTTAAATTTTCATAAAGGTTTTGCTTTGTTTTAACAAACTGATGGATGAGTTGAAATTATTTTGTGCCACATGTCACAGATGTTGTCAGTAGATCGTAACTCAACATTCTTTAACTTTTGACATTGGAGGACATCTGAGTTTAGTTTGAATTAAAACAACAATAAGCCTTAGAAACACCCTCAATATTATTTTTGGATAATCGCAGATTGTTTTGTTGGTTTTGAACATTTTATAGTTTTCGAAAGGAGTGTTTTGGGAAAGTCAAAGTTGTACTTTGTGGTTTTTGTATTGCAATTAAAGTTCAATATATTCATGGCTGCTGCAGTTATCCCGACACAAATGTCTGAAACTGCTGATGAATTATGAGGGTCTGCAAAGCAAACAGTCTTTCAGCAGAGTTTGGATCGGCGTATCGCTTGAAATAAACACACACATACTTAAATATCACATCATGTCAGCTGTATGGAAACGGCTTTTCATGAAAGTTATAAAGGGGATTTTATAAAGAATTTCTCAATTATAACAACAGCCAATTAGTAGCACTGAGTCATAAGTGTGCCTGCGAAAACAGTTTTTTGTAGCTGGTTTTATGAGATTCAAGCATGTGAGAAAACAGCTGGTTTGGTGTGTGTGTGTGTGTGGTTTTGTTTCAGGGTGCGCAAGTAAGTTGTGTGTCCACACACACGCTTGTTTGCAATGTCCAGTTTGACCTCACTCTCAGATCATGTTCTTATTATCACCCACAGACCAGATAAAAACATGCTGTATGTTGTACTATAAGTTTTACCCCACAGGCACAACAAAAAACAATAGCCACAAAAAACGAGAGAGAGAAAATAGAGGGAAACAAAAGGAGGAGAGGAACAACGCAATAATTAGGGGGAATGTGGAACAGATGGAGAGAGGCCGGCTCCAGATTCCTGCCTCTCTCTCTGAGCTGGGCTGCATGGGTGAACAAGGGAAGAGAGAGAGAGAGAGAAAACACACACAAGTATCTGACAGTATTACGGTACTAATATGTTGTTTTTGACATGGACTTTGGACACATTCTGTAAAGGTGGAATAAATAAAAGGAATTAATGAAGACAGGGTTTGTATAATAAAATAAGATGTGCAGAACTTATTAAAGCAATGCAACAAGCAAAAAGTTAAACACACATAAAATGTATTAATGTCCAACAAACTGGCATTTATTTTCATTAAATATGGCACCTGTACGCTTTTCAAGCAAATATTTTACTGTAAAAGTGTGTGGTGTTATGGGTGGAAAAAGTACATATACAGTCAACAAATGTAGTTATTTTGTGTTGTTAACTTTAAGCCCTGTTAAAAATGAAATATGCGTTTCATATGCGCAAGTGATTTAATTTATTATTTCACCTACTTTGTTATTTGACATATTTTGTTCTTTTAAGAATGTGTTTTCATCTACTAGTAAAGTTTACATCTTTGGTGGAAAATGTTCAGTTAATGTGATAAACTAATACCTGTATTTACCTGCTCATACACCGACTAAAAATCACCTTAGAACCAGTTAGTTGAAAGTCTTTGCAATATAGTTAGTAATGCCAGAACGGGTTTTGTATATTGTTTATAATCCAACAAAATTAAAAGTGACATTTTAATCGCACACGACAACAACAATAAAACTATTACTGTACCGAAAAAACAGAGGGATTATAATTACAAAAGAAGGATAGAAACACACACGAGCTCAGATTAGATTACAGTGAGTGGATATTCACATCACAGAAGATAGGAGGGGTGGTTTGCGGTCTGCGGTTTGGGAAGCATAATAGTGAGTTTTTCTTTATTTGTGCGAGAGTCTGTGTTGCCATGGAAACCAGTTAATGACAGATTACCTCTGCCGTAGGAACGTGTATAAGGACTACAGGCATCTGGAGCTGGCCTGCAACACACAGGAGGAGGTGGACGGCTGGAAGGCGTCTCTGCTGCGGGCCGGGGTCTACCCTGAGAGAACCTCTGTAAGCTTGCCTGTTAGCTGGGGTACATCAGGAATAAAGGTTTCAGTCAGGATTCAGCCAAAACGGGATTTATAACCTTGCGGAAGATCCTTCATAAGTTCCATAAATCTGCTTTTATTCTGTTAGTCTTTACCATGTGTGTACTGGTGTATAATGAAAGTTATATCAAGACGTTTTCTTTCCTATACGAAAGAGGTTTTGAAGAATGTTCACGTTGCTTTGAGTAAAAAAAAAGAAGACCAGTGCATAAAAAAACAGGAAGGACCACCTGCAGATGTCATGTAAAGAAGTCAATAAGCTCTGTGTGAGGAACAGACAATAATGTTCCTACCATAGTTTTTCAAATGTAAACAGTACTTTAAACAGTACTGAACCTAAATTGTTGCCATATGGCTTTAGAAAACATGAAATATAACGCATGACTCAACTCGACTGCCTTCATAATACATGTTTGTCCATTTTGTGAAATTAAGAAAAAACATACAGTGAATAAATAACAACTGAATGTTCACTTTTAGATAAACTTTGCCTTTAAAGAATTTAGAAGCCAATATGCTAATTTTAAGAACCAATAATGAAAGGTTTTAATCTTTAAAACCTCAGGAACTCTAAAATTATTCTTGATAACACAATGGTTTTTTTGCTGATCATAAAATCTTCAAAAGAAGCTTCAAAGAACCACCGAGGAAAAATTGCGTCCAACCACCCAAACCTCATGTTTCCTGCTGATGAACTTCACACATTCCACACAAGCTGCAAAGCTTGAGGAAACCTAAACCAGAGCGTGTTGGTGAACCTAATGACCCAACAGCCTGTAGCTGCTGACTCTCCTTAGGCTCGGGCTCCTGTAGCAGTTGTGTATGTGTTTGACTGAGGGCTTCATGGTGGCTTTGCTCTTGGGGTCAGAAGCTCTGCTGCATTCCTCAGCTCTTGTGTCACACCATGGAGGATCGGGGGGGGGGGGGTGTGCTGTGAGCTCTGTTTCTAATCAGCTCCCTCGTTTTTTCTTTGCAATCCCCTCCACCCGCTTTTCTGTCTTTATGTGTGCTTTGGAGCAACATATGAAGTGATGTCACAGGTCTGTCAGAGTTTCCCATAATTTGCTTTGACAGAAGTCTACCACACCCCCACAGACACGCACAGAAGAACAACTTTAAAGTTCTTGCTTTGCTTCTCATCTCACTCGTTTTCACCTACATCTCTTTCTTCTGTCTTCTTCATTTCACATATATGTTCTCTTCACTTTTTTTTCCTCTCTAAATGACTCTTATCAGTTCTGAGAGCTGTTGGCACCTGTGACCTCCCACATCATCTTTATCATCATCATCATCATCATTAGGGGCATGTGGTGGACTTCTGAAACTCGGTTATTCATTTGACATTTTGTTTTATGGGAACGTTGTTCCGAATATCAGCATGGCTGTGTTTAATTTGTGATGGATAATAAAATGCCAAACAAAACAAGTGGAGCGGTTCAGAATTGTGAAACATCTCAGCACTTTTGAAATGTTGCTTGACCAATCAAACTCGAGGACTGGAAATGATTTGTATAATATAATTTATATTACCATACTTTTAACAAAAATTAACTAGTAATTTAAACAGTTCATTGTGTTTTGTTGTTTTTATATTATCTACCTAATTTACTCCAATCCTTGGTGTTTTTATAAGAACACAGTGAGCTAACGGGAGGCAAAACAGTACTGACTCCCACTGAACAGTCATTAAAATGCCCCTGATCTTCATCTGTCTGTCTTCTGATTGGTCAGCTGGATGGAGAGAGTTCAAGCCAGGCTGAAAGCTTCTCCATGGACCCTCAGCTAGAACGTCAGGTGGAAACCATCCGTAACCTCGTGGACTCCTACATGAGCATCGTCTACAAGGGCATTCGAGACCTGATGCCCAAGACCATCATGCACCTGGTCATCAACAATGTCTGTACCATTTCTATTGCACCCTTATATCCACTGGCACTTTTAACATTAATTAATTGTTTGGCAGACCGAATGCAATGATTGCATGAACATTTTGTGGTCCAGTGACTTCCTCAGAAGATGTTTATATATAGATATATTTTAGACCATTCTACTTTTTGGTTGCTATCAGGATGTGAAGAAATGTTTAACCAACATAACAAATAATGTTTCTAGAAATTACTTACCCTGGCTTTAAACATAGCTTTAAAAAAGTGGAAATAACATTGTTGTCAGTATTGCACTTATGTTTGCACATATGTTTCTGGGTTGTTGTTCTTCTCCACAGGTGAAAGAGTTTATTCACTCAGAGTTGTTACCTCAGCTGTACTCCTCAGGAGATCAGTACTCTCTGATGGACGAGTCTCCTGAACAGGCACTCCGCCGAGAGGAGGTGCTGCGTACCCACGCCGCCCTGAAGGAGGCGCTAAACATCATCACCGACATCTCCACCTCCACCATCTCCACCCCATTGCCTCCACCCGTAGATAACTCCTGGTTGCACGGTAGCTCCACGCTGCACCGCAAGTACCGTATCTCAGCTTTCCACTTCCTGTTCAGTGTCTCCATCGTTACGCCACCTGTTTATGTCATTCAACAATACTGAGCTTTGATTTTGACCTCAGTCATATCAGATATTTGAAGCTGGGCTGATGGCAAATATCTGATCTTTAAACTGTTCTGATATTCTTTAAAACCTTACAATATGAGGTCATTTTGTTTTCTAGGCCCAGGAATTGTATGACACAGGTCATTAAAAAAAGCAAAAAAAATACATCTCAGTAAATATTGCTCTTGATTGGAATAAAACTTTCTTGCAAGCCATGAATTGTTTTATTTAAATGTTTGCAATGAGTCAAACTGGTTTACAAACCAATCAGAATATTGAATTAAAACTTTATCCATGGATTACAAATGACATTAAGGCAATGGAAAAGTTATAGAAATTCTGTAGAAAACTCTGAGTGACAATTTTAAAATATTATTATTAAATATAATTGAGAAACCAGAAACTGAATTACCCATAAGCCACTTTGTCTCCTCCATCTCTCAGGTCTCCTCTGGGTTATAGTGTCCCTAAGAAGCATCCTGCCCCAGCTGCTCCTCCGGCACCAATTCCGTCGGAACCCTCCACCCCATCCCTTCCCAACAGAACAGACACCCACAATACCACCTGCCGCCCCAAACGAAATCCTCCCAGTGTTCCCAGGTAAACCATCAAAAGCCCTCAACCCTCAGACGGACTGATACACCCTTCAGTTACACCAGTTACTTACACCTTGGTCCAATTTTTTTAACTGAATTTTGGCACTGGCACCAAACTTATGTTTATCTACTGCATAATAGGGAGTTTCACATAATGTATAATTTCCAGTGTGTCTGCACTGGAAAAGGCAGAATATTTCAAATGAACTCAGTGGTCTGTAATATAATCGTATATTTTAAACACTTTTCATGACTTCAAGTTTGAAAACTTCAGTGAACTTTGGTTTTCATTTTCTCAGCGTTTGCCATGTTCCATAAATCCATGTTGTATGTTTGACCACAAAATCTATGATCTGATGTCTTAAAATCCTTCAGGAACTTCCTGCTTATGGAAATAATAAAAGTTTGGCAATTTTTATCTGAACAAAAGAGATGCATCTCATAATTTTAAACGTTCTTTCAGACAAACACAGAAGTTTTCCAACCCGTTGAAAATCTGTGTACGTACTTATTGTCATTTTGTTTACACAAGACTGATTATGTACAATTTTCTTTACAATGACACCAAATGTATCTGGACCTAATTGTTCACTTGCATTCCCTGGGATCGAACCCACAACCTTTGCGCTGCTAACGCAATGCTCTACCAGTTGAGCTACGGCAACACTGTACGTGTGACTTTCAGTCAGCATGGAGTCACGGACACCACAGGCATATGTTCCACAAAGAATTTAGGCTCAGTTAGTTCTGTTATTCTTTCCAAATGTTGGGATTTATGTCCTAACACAACTAATGGGGCCCTTGATATTTGGAGAGTAAGGCTTGTTCCTGGATCTGTGCTGAGGATTAGTCTCAAGGCAGTGCACTCAGAGACTCAAACTCCTTGTGAAATATAGACATACCTACCTTCACATGCCTGATAGATGAGACCATGTGCTCACTGGTCCCAAAACTATAGCACTACATCAGACAACGCAGATGCTGCCACACACACCATTAACATGTGGCTCTGAACGTACTGGGAAAACAAACACATTTAAATGAAAGTGCAGAGAAATCTGATGCGTTAAATAACACCACAACACATTTGTATTATATAATTATTTGTTTATAGATTTGAAAACATGATGAATGTTTTTTTTTTGACAATGATTTGGTTTCTATTGCTGCAGTGGTTTATTGGGTAGCCCCGCCCAGTGTGAAATCTTATTGGTCCAAAAAATCTTTGTTTCGCTGTGATTGTGTCAAATCACGCAGCAGTTTCACATTAAGTGTTGACAGACAATTTGTTTAATTGTGGAAACTTGATGCGTTCCAAGTTAGAACAAAATGTTAATGGTTATAAAAATAGACTTTATTTCCTTTATGCAAAATATACTTTCTTGTAGAATATAATTTATGATCCAGACATTGTTTGGTGGGACTCACTTGAGATGGGCGGGAGTTCTTTGTTAAGTGTTTTTTATATTAGATTTTCTTTTCAGTACAGATGGTCTCTTACTGTTTTGCAGATGGTACATAAAGGTTTCTCGTGTGTCTTACAGTTATTGTTACATTTTGTTTACGTTTTTGATGCATGTCTTCATTGAAGAGAAGCTGTAAATTGTAAAGTTACAATCAACTTATCGTTCATACTCTCAATTTAACACTAACTGAATCCATCTCCTTCACCATTCTGGTGGCGGTTGTTTCTTTCAGCAAACTTCTCACTTGTCTCCTTTTTAATCTCTGTCTTTCATTCCTTACGTTCAACTCTTGGCCCATTTTTCAGTTCTTTTCTGCCTCATTTCCTTTGTGCTTAGAAATGGTCTGTTTGGACCTCCACCCGTTTCTTTCCCCATCGCCCCTTTAGTTCTCCCACTTTCTTTTTCAAATAACCTCTCACAATCACTCATCCTCTCTTCCTTCCTTCCTTCCACCCCCATACCCCCGTTTTCTTCTGCAGTTTTTGCAGAACTCATTTGAACCTTTTCACAGCTGTACTGTTATGTTCTATACGCCCTGACCATCACTAGGTGTTTCTGAACCTAGTGAGATGCCTTCACATTGAGACACCATCATCGTTTCTTCAAGAAATGCTCCTGTCTTGCTCCTCACTTCCTTTCACACTCTTTTTGTAAGTTCTTGTACTTTTATAACTTCTTTATTTCTTTCTTTGTTCCAGTAAACCCCTCGTATGTCCAGGCTGCAAGATCTAGTATGATTCTTCAAGTGGAGTCATGCTTTTCTTTCCATCGTTTCCAACCTCTTTCTTTCTTACTGTGAAACCGCAATCCTTCACTCGCCGGAGCACAGGAAAAATAAAAGCCACTCTCCTCTCATTCCCATCCCAGAAAGCATCTTTCTTTGCCAGCTCCATTAGCGAGATTCCTGCATCTCCACAGGGATCTTTGCAGGACCAGCGCTGGAGGAATGCTGGACTCGTATTCCCGTACACATATTCCAACACACACACACACATGCACACTTGATCGCTCCCATAGGAACTAACAACTGAGCCTATCATTGTAACATGGTCAGCTTTCAGAAATCAGATATTTTGGGTCTAAAAGTGTAAACATTGTGTCTCTGTGGTGCTAACAAAACGTTGGGGCTACCTGTTTGTCTGACCAGTAGCGGATGGGGGAGTGTTTGGGAATCTGTTTGGAAATAGTTCTGCTTGGTGACAATAATGGAACAGAAGTTATATATAATCTATAGGGTAGAATGTTATTTTACTATTTACACTTATACTATAGTATACATTATAAAAGACTTTTATACCTAATGCTTGTTATATAATAAAGAATTTTCAAACTCTTAAAGAATGAACAAACACTAGGTAAGACCAAACAGTGAAAACAACAAGGAAAATAGTTAATATATGTATAAATACAAGGAATTGTGGATATTTAGGCTTTCTTGGATAAGTCACAACAAATCAGCAGGTTTTGGTATTAATTTGTGTCCTATCTAAAGAAAAATATTTGAATGTTCTTTTCTGTTCTGTAGATTCATTTTAACTTTCATTTTCACAAGAACATACACAGGCCGTTATAAACACATGTTGCTGTCTGAAGAGATTGTTATTATTTCTATTAACCATGATCGCTGAGCTCTGCGAGTCGGTTCTGAACGCTCTGGTTCTGTTTATTGTGTTGCAGGAGACAACCACCAGCGGTGCCCACTCAGCAGACACACTGAGACCCCCACGCCGCCATTAAACCCACCTGCATGAGAATGAAACACCAGCTACAGGATCTTCTTGAATTTTCATCAAACTGCCTTCATAAAACACAAATAAAACCCGACACTGGCCATTTCAGTTCATATGTCCTGAGAGGAAAACTATGAATGCAGACCTTGAATCAAGTCTTTGGGTCAGACTGTGGTTTAACAAAGCAGATCTCCAAGCAGCCATGTGGTTTTTGACCAATAATATTTGCTTTCAGTGGGCAGAAATAAACACTATGCTGTAAGCCGGAAAGGTTTGTTCACATTATGTACATATGTCTATGTTTTTTTGGGGGGGGTGCGTTGAGCGTGTATTGAGTAAGTTTCAATCACAGGCTTTAATAAAGGGAATTTTTAAGTATTACGTGTGCTTGACAAATAATACATTTTCCTGAAATAAGTGGCAGACATGGATATCAGTTTCGCTCATATCAGAGTTGCTATGACAACTCAAATCATGTGTCTTGTATGGATGTATGCCACTATCATGTTAACTTTATTAGTTATGATCTATTAATCTTCGGATTTACAAAACTTTAACATATGATTTGCATCAAATGTCATAATGCGTCATTGTAATGGTTAATATAAACTGTTAAATGTTTATTCTGATCATTGTAGTGATCATTAACACTGAAGAAAAGCTAAGAGAGACATATTCTATCAACTAAAGACAGAAATAGACTGATAACTGACTGCCATCTGCTGGACAACAAAGTTTTAAGTTTAAGTTTTTGATATATCATTTGATATCGCCTTTTGTTTTTTATAGATTATATGTATATAATTGGTTTGCTACTGTAAATTTGCTACTGAACACCTACTGCAGACATGGTTTAAAACGTTTATTTCAACAGTAAGTATTCATTATTATTTTAAAAACGTAAAGGTTCAAGCAATTCAGGAATAGATTCACATATAAATACTGTTGTTGCAAGTTTCTTAAACATGGCAAAAATATTCAGGCCATCATGTACTTTACTCCAAAATAACATATATTAACTTTTAAACTCTAAGTGACAATTTTCACGACATTATAAATTATTGTAAGGCAAAAAACAATAACATTGATTATAAAACTGGGAATAATGGAAAAAGTCCTGGGTTCAATTTCCAGAAAACATACATACTAATAAAACAGTTTAAATGCATTGTAAATCACTTCATCTTCCAAATGCATAAATGCAAATGACAAAAATGTGCTAATTGTCAATGTCTTCTTGTTAAATAGGTCTTAAAATGGCTTCTTTATGCAAAACATGGCTTGTTTTAATGATTTCATTTATCTATTGAAGAATAATGCAAAGTAATAATACTGATGTATAACATTAATGTATAATGTAACCTGACCATGTCAGTTTCCTCTATGTAACAGCAAACAGCCTTAATTTTGGCTGAGATCTCTGGCACACAGTTTAAATTTATCCCCTGAGCTTAAGATAAGTGCAAAAAGCTTTTAAAATAGCCCTTTTCATGAGCAACACTTAAAATAAAAACTGCTATATAGTCACATATATAGGCCAGCAGTTTTAATCTGCTTTAATTCAGGAAGTGAGAGAGGTCTTCTATGATCTCGGCTTCATCCCAGGGACCGTGTATGTTGTCCTTGTGTCTCTGCAGGTGGACCAGCAACAGCGGACAAAGTAAAGTTAACATGACCAGAGCCAGAGAGAGAAGAACCGCCCCCTCGGGCCACAGACTCGCCAGACCTCCCACCCCACCCAAACACACCAGCCCTGCTGCCCACGGGAAGCTCCACTCCGCCTTCTCTCTCATGCGATGCAGCAGGCAGGGCCACAGCGCAAAGACCAGGAGAGCGCAGGTCAGCATTGTGAAGGTGTGGAGGGCACCGGGCAACCGGGACGCCAGGCACACCGACCCAAAAAGGGCCGCGTTGAGGGACAGGCTGCCTGG
>JBAJNP010006943.1:0-24029 GCA_036877545.1 Yasuhikotakia modesta | reverse complement strand
AAAAAAAAAAGACACAGTTCGCAAAGTCAGCATGGCTTGAGAACATTTTGTACTCGGGGGCACATAGATTCTAGTTTGGACTGTCTCATAGCGGTTGTCAGTGCTGGTCTGATCGTTTTCAACCGACAATGTAACACCAGTGACTAATATTGTACAACAATTCAGTTTTAAGTTGGCGTAGTTTTAATTCTGAAGTGTTCAATGTTGTTTCAGTCTTTATTGCTACAAAAAAACAGAATACATCATTGTTTTGTTTGTCCGATCATAACATTTCAATTGAAATTCCCACAGTTTGGAAAATTGACTTGTTTCCTTATAAGGAAGTGTGATATGCTTTTGGAAAGGGTGTTTTTTTCTAATACGGAGTCTGTCAACCAGGGAATTCCCAAAAGAGGCAGGGGCTTTCCCTTAATCTCCTGTTTCTGTTGTATCCCGTTTAAACTTTCACACCAGATAGATTTTAAAGTTAGAAATTCACAAATAAATTGTCTTGTATCTACAAAACAATATAGCAGTTAAAATTATATTTTCCATGTTCTCTTACCTGATTTTTGTCTTCCTCTGTAACGGCAGAAGGCCATTAATAACTTATGAGGCACTCATTAGTTCTGATCTGTGATCAGCTGATGTGAGTGAAACTGATCCAATGTCTCGTCTTCAGCCAGGCTGTATGATCTAGAATCTTTGGCTGCCCTGCAGCTTTTATCTTCTGCCATGTATATTTTAGCACGTCCAAAGAATCCATGCTAATGCTTGATTCAAAGACTTTAGGAACAAAGACCTCTTTTTTCAATATTGAGAAGCTGACTGTGGAATATACTACAGATAAGGAATCTTATACAGTAGGTCTGTCCTGCTGTTTTTCCTTTGGAAAAAAAACTTTATTGTTTTTGGTTAAAAACAAATTACTTTAAGCTGGTTGGCCTAGCTGATCAGCTGGCATGATCTTATATTGAGACCATGGGCTGGGCAACATAATTCCTGACTGATTTAACAGTTTAAACTTTATTTCTACCAGTCAAATCTGGATTGTTACCTGACAGGGTTTGTTTATCTGTGTGTGTTTCTAACTCTTTCATTACTCTTTTCTGTCTTATTGGTTCTTTTTTGGAGTCATTTTTTCCTGTTCCATAATATTCGGAAGCATTCAGTTATTTACACTTCCCTGTGTAATAAAAGAGATTGGAAAGAAAATATGCACATGCCACATCAGCAACCTTCAAAATAAAGTCCAAGGCCATGTCTAGAGAAACAATAATGTAAGATAACTGAAGACCAAGAAGATGTGAGATAACTGGTGTATTTTTCTGAAAAGCTGAGGTTTTACAGAGATTTATTTGTGATTGTAGGCACACCTGTAACATAAACACCTTTTAAACACTAATACAAACAATGTATGTAATACAAACAATGCAAACAACACTAATACAAAAAAAATCCAGTTCTGTCCATTGTTCCTGACCACTCTCACTCCAAGCTCACTGAAGTGACATCACATGACTGAAATCACTCATGATTTTTTTATGAACCATTTATTTTTCAATATAGCACACATATGAAATTGTGTTTCCTTTTGTATGACTATTTCTTTCCACACAGGGCCTATGAAGTTGGATTTCCTTCCTCTTCCAATAATCTCTTGTCTCCCATTCAGGAAATTAAATTGTCACATCTACTACGCTTTATTAAATTGGGATTCATTAAAATTAATCTGTCATTCTAATACTCACCTGCGGTCTTATGAGCTTAACATGTGACACCTGATAAGCCACATTTTTAAAGTGATAGTCCCTCAGTTCAGAGTGATACAAGTAATATGGCTTTCTTTCTCCGCAGGTTGATCTCGGGTTCCTGCGCTTTGTCTCTGCAATCGGCACACAGGGAGCCATTTCCCAAGAGACCAAGAAGAAGTACTATGTGAAGTCCTATAAGGTGGATGTGAGTTCAAATGGGGAAGATTGGATCACTATTAAGGACGGCCCAAAACAGAAGGTGATTTGGTTTCTTTGCTCTTGTTTTTTTTTCGTCAGGTGTTTCGTTTCTTGCTTACAGATGAAGTCAGTTACAGCCAAGACAGGTTCAATGATTTGTTTAAAAACAATCTTGCCCATTTTGGTTTTGACTCCTACATTCATAAAAACTTGACCTATCATACCATATGTCCTACAATTTTTATTATTTGCAATATTAAGTCTCAGTGGAGCTCTGATATAAGATACTTTTTATTTTCTGTGCCTAACCTGAAAGTAATCCGTAACTAGGTACATTTCCAAAGCTCCTTGCCAAGAAGCCCTGTAAATATCTTGCATTGTAGCCCTGTCACTGCATTCGTCCGTTACACCAATTCATGCTCCAGCTCCAGATGGGAACGTTACGCTCATGTGTTCTGCAGGGCTTGTGTTTCTCTCAGGCTCCATTATGTGCCCAGTGTGGTATGGTAATCTTCCCTTTAAAAAGACTGAATTTGCAAGCCCCATAAAGAGAGACCAAACAGCACAACTCCAAAGATGCCACAGTAGTCAGACTGGTTTTCTTTATTCCTTTAAGGAATGATGTCAACGTTTGTGGTAGGGATTTTTTAGTCTATGGGATGAAAGAAGAGAACAAAGGAATTAATAAACAGAGAGTGGCAAATGGGAAGGGTGAGAGAATGGTGCATTCTGGGAAGGTTTAGAGTGTTTGAACAGCTGTTTGATCACACTTGAGCCGTGATAGATTGGATGAGGGCCAAGAATATGCTAATCAACTCACCAACAGGTGAGATATTTCTCAAGTCTTCCTTCACATAAACGGTTAACTGCAAGACACGCCTGTTACAATGGACACAGTGGCTGTTGTCCCAATCTTAGTAAGCTATAGTGTCAGACTTGCTCTTGATTCTATTTTGGTTAAGATGCTACTTGTGTAGGCTGTAGAAAACAAAGCATGTACTAAAACGGAGCTATTGTGTGAACTGAAAGGATTTTCATTTGATTAATTTAAGTTCAAATAAGGACATTTATATGTGTTTATAATATTATACGTTTATAATAAGGCTGTGCGCACCAGCTATAACCATTTTGAAATAGACCTGTCAAGCTAAGGCAGCCAATTAGATGCTTACGAGTATTTGTGTGCGCCTACACATCTTCATGGCCTGGAGTAAGAGTGAACTTAAATATACCCAGAGGTCCAATTTCTCTACCGACCCTCAACTAAAGTACACTATTCTCTTTTTAAAGCCTGCATTTTTAAGACGCGGTGCCTTGTTTCTGTCTGCAGGGCTCTAAAGTGCTTTTTTGAGGTAAGGGTCCATTTACAGACCGCTGAAACAGCAGTTTGACTGCATGGTAGCCGCACAAAGGAAAGCCCTTTGACTACTTAGAGCAGTAGAGCAGAGCATTGGTGTGACATTCAAAGATAGCGAATGGCTCATCGTGTCATACAGGCACACGTTTTTGACAAACAGTGCCCAGGGACACGATTACCAGTATGGATACTGTATGCCATGACTAGTGCTTGAAAACATATGATTCCTGCACAGCTTATAGTTTGACCTCTTGTAGTTTAAAATCATAAGAATCTGAGTGCTACAGTCATTTTGCCACAGATAATGGTAGTTCTTAAGGGTTAAATGGTGTTAAGATTAGCTTAACTGTAAAGTTACAGTAATGTATAGCTTGGAGTGGTTTTCTGCTTTTACAGTACATAGTGGGAACAACCGTATGATAAAATGCATTAAAGTTTAATAAACAAATAAAACCATTTGTAAGAACAAGCTGAATATACATTTTTTCAATAATATAGATAAGTTTGAATTTAGGCTAATTACATTTCCAAAGCAATTTAGCTACCTAACCCAGTAATATAGAAAGTGCAAACATGTGTGCCTCTGTCAGCAATAAACCTCACATTCAAATGAACAAGATTGTGAGTGCAGTTGTTTTAATGAATTTCCCTCCCAGGGTGTCTCACTTGGAAAGTAAAACATGGATCAAGGAGGAGAAAGAGAGAAGCTTGCTTTAACTTGAAATACCACATCTGACCTTTATATAGTGACCTGTAAAATGAGATTTAATTGGGATTGAGCGATAGGGAATTAAACTTTTGAGATAAACTTTGCTTTCATTTTTCTTCTTTCTTTGAAACCTTACTGTATCTTTCCTTTACAGGGACGTGCTAACTGTCAGCAAGAATGAGTGTCAAAGACATAACGCTGTCTGATTCATAGCTGAATCATAGGTCTGCTGCGTTTTCTTTCAGCAACAACAGAGACCATTGTGTCACTGAAGCATCCAAAACATTCAGTGCTAGCCAGACTCAAACACCATAGTGGCTTTTGTGTCTTAACACAGCTGGCTACCAGAAAAATTCCACTCAGTCTCTATATTTACATTGTCACTTTTGTAGACACTGATCTAAACTCATTGCTGTTGTTTCTTTTGGTTTCTGAGGCAAAGTGTTGAATTTCAGGCTCCAAAGGTCTGTTCTTGGTGGTTACTCTAAAGAAACAGTGTGAATAATTAATGATTGTTCTTCTTTGCCAGATTTTCCAAGGGAACACCAACCCTACAGATGTGGCTAAAGCCAAGCTGCCCAAGCCCACTTTGACACGGTACCTTCGGATCCGACCCTACACCTGGGAGACCGGCATCGCTCTGCGGTTTGAAGTGTATGGATGCAAAACCTCAGGTAGGTTTCAAATAAACCTGGCATATTTCTGTCATTCTCCAGGTTTCAAATTTTACTAACTGACAAATCACATTCATTCAAGACATTTGCTGGTATGACTGTTTGGAAAAAAAGACATAATTTGTTTAGCAGCAGTGTAAAAACATTCCAAACGGAAGACTTGTTTTGTCAACGCGTCACTCCACCATGTTCTTTCAATTAGATGGTTTACGTTTTGCATGCTTTAGAAGCAGGCATAGAGAGAAGTGTTTATTTATGCATCTGAAAGCTGTTCATGAGTCGCGCTATTGCATTATAGACAAGTGTTTGTGTCAACAAAAAGGGCCACGTGCTTATGTTACTTCATGTTTGGATGTACTTCATTCAAAGTGAATGCCATGCGCAGCAGGCGCTGCTGTTGCTCACTCAGCCCCTCTACTTCAACCCAGATTCTGCTCTATCCTGTTCCCCTGAGCCCTAACCTTTCCACCTGTGTCACACACTCACAGATGCACATATCCAGATCCACCAGCCCCAGCTGGCCCTGGCCTAATTTGCATACTCATCTACATGGTTTGGCTTGGCTCCACCCATAGCTTTCACATCTTCAGTGCCTCCCTGCTGAGTACAGTTTCTCGTGTAGGAGGAGAGTGTGTTTGCCATCATGCATAGTCTATCAGCTTTATGTACAACATGCACATGGCCTTATTTTTAGAGCCTTGTATGTACACACAGATTTAGCCTTGGTTGTATATTGTGTGTGCGCGCGTGCATGGTTTACCACAGTTCTGCTGCGCAGCTGTTGCAGTTGTGATTTGAAAGGGTGAACAGACCACATTCCAAACACATCAGAGGAGCGGAGGCCTCCCTGTGACATCATCAGTGTACATCAGGCTCCCTGATGCGGTCCTGATGCATACAGTGATGATGCGGCCAAACCCACCGGCTGATTAGAGGGCATTCTACAGTGCACAAACAAATGCCATTGTAATATCAACATTATGTGTTTTGGATACATACTGTACAACAATACCGAAGTTTTTTTAGACATGCATTATATCATTGTTTTCTTTCAAACGCCTTATAAATTACCATGTACAGTACCATGTTTCGTACTGTTTTAGTGCTTCAAAGTACAAAGTAGCATATCAATATGGTAAACAAATTACTTACCATAACATGTGTGAAAGTACCTTGGTATCACCATCTGAACCCACAGCCACGGATGTTATTACTGGATACTATTAGATGTTTATTGCCACTGTACAAGACACTGTACAGTAGAGGATGCGGGCTGACTGTTTGGAGGTGGTCTTGCACACAGTTCAGATATGATAGGCTTTTAATACAGCCAATAATACACTTCCTCCTGTTGTTTGTAAATCAAGGCATTTGTGTGTGCGGTCATCCAGCTTCAATGTGCTACACCCAAAACAAACCAACAGGCAAACATGCAATGCATGTGACCCGGACACCCTCAGGGCGTGTCTGCCAGGGTTTACCACACCAGTAGCTAAATCACATCTGAGATGCATAAACAGGACCTGATGACAGTGGCTTGCAGAAGATTGAAAATAAACTTCCAAGCCATTAAGATCCAACCACTTCAGTGCAGATCTTTTTATCAAGGTCCTGAAACATTTTAAGATGCTTGTATCAGGAATTATACATAAAGACCTTTTCACAAAGGTCTGACAGTGTAGATGACATACAACCATGTCTGTGTATCCATAAACCAACAATGGAAAAATAAGCATTTGTAGCTTTATGAGCTTGGAGCACACATTTGGACTTTGGAACTCCTGAAGGGGTCACAGACAAGTGACCCTTTCTGTTCCAAACTACAGAGGAAGTTCCCTCCAACAGTACAAAGGCAGTGCTGTGAATGAAAGCTCTGTTCTGGTGGTATTTTACGGGACATTAGGTCTGTCTGTGATGAGTCCAAGATTGTCTCTGACGCTTTTCTGCTTCACGGTGCCGATTGTAGATTTCTGTACTGCCGACAGGTCATGAATTCCAAGTGTCAGAAGTTACGAAAGTCGTGAGAGACAACAAATGGGCTGTAAATCAGTTGCCAAAAGTCGTTCCATAATTTCCCCCAAACTCAACCTGCCTTTGCAGAAAACAAGCAAAGCGTGAGAAATTGTGTTACAATGCTGGAACAGAGGAAGTGGGCTTGGACAGATAAAGATAGATTACAAAATGGATGAAAATGTGGGAATGGTAATTTAAATGCAGTGAATGTAAAAGCAAGTGAAAAACAAAGTAGGATTTAGGATAAAGAGAGAGAGTGCATGATTAACATGATATATTTTGCTATCAAAGCAGTGACAAGTTTGTCTAATATACTGTCTCTATCCATACACAGAGTACCCATGTTCAGGAATGCTGGGAATGGTCTCAGGCCTCATCACAGATGCCCAGATCACGGTTTCATCCCACATAGAGCGCACCTGGGTGTCTGAGAATGCCCGTCTACTGACCAGTCGCTCAGGTTGGACGTTGTTGCCCCAGCTGCAACCCTATGTGGACGAATGGCTGCAGGTGGATCTGGGTGAGGAGAAGCTAGTTCGAGGTTTAATCATCCAAGGAGGCAAGCATCGAGATAACAAGGTCTTTATGAAGAAGTTTCGACTAGGCTACACTAACAATGTGTCCGACTGGAAAATGGTGATGGACGCCACTGGCAACAAGCCCAAGGTAGGATATAGGAAAGTAGAAAGATAGTTGAAGAAAGTTATATGACTAAATATATATATTAAACTTGTATGACTAAATATTCATTTAGAATGGTTGTTTGAATTCCTGTGAGGTTCCTAGATGCTGGTCCCAGATCAGCTGTTTCTTTAGCCTGATGTTTATGATGGGTTTAAAGAAGTTAAAAATGGATGTATAATGTATTCCTTCCCAAGCTGTTAGAAGAACAGAGCATAATTAGACTAGGCTGTGAGTGCAACATTAGGGGAACCTCCAGGCACATTCAACAATACGACTAATAACTGCACTGCTAATAGTAGTCATAATACAAAACAATTTAATAAATTATGTAAGGGATGAGGCACAGTCAGACCATTATTGTAACAAAAATAAACCCTGACAGGGTAATCAGGACTTAATGTAAAGCTAGTGAGCATTATTCTATTTATTATGCAGCTATTTTCCAAATAAATACATTAATAGGTGCTAAACATTAATTTAAGTAGTAATTATTGTATTGTGTAAGAAAGAAGAGAGTGCAGAAGAATTAAAGTTTTTGACACGGCTTTAAATATGAATTTTATCCTTTATCAAAGCAGTGTTGGAACTTCAGTCTCAGGTGTCTCTGTGGTTGATTTTAAACCCTTTATATTTTCTTCCTTATATTCTGAGCTTGAAGGACAAAAGGAGACACACATTAGTGCTGATGGCCATTAACATTCTTTCATAATTCCCTGTCCTGTACCTTTTGTTACCTCTGGCTAGTCTTCTTCTATCCTCTTGTCTTTTTTCATCTGTCTGTCTCCTGCGGTACCTTGTGTCTGGGCTGGAGGACTTTAGAAGTGTGTCAAAGGCTGGTGCTTTTGAAGGCCTGGATATCCTGCTGTCATAGACAGCAGTTTTAGCCCACAGCCTTTTTTTGCTGTAGCTCAGCCATGCGATGTCAGAAGTAAAGTTGAAGGCTTTCTTTTCTCTAGTGCTTTGTTGAATTGGAAATACAGCAGTGTCAAAGTTAAGAGAGGTGTGTGCTGTGTGCTACAGCACTTGTTCTGTCATTAAAGCATTGTTCTTCTGTTTTTCTGACAGACTGATGTTGGGCTACTCATAATAAAGCTTTCCATTTTTCAGTTCATTCTCTCTGCCTGACCAATAACTACTCTCTCTTTTCTGTTGCTAATCTTGGCAGATTTTTGAAGGGAATTTGAACTATGATACACCAGCGTTGAGGACTGTGGAGCCTATATTGACACGTTATATTAGAGTTTACCCAGACAGAGGCACTCCTCTTGGAATGGGACTTAGATTGGAAATCCTGGGCTGTGAAATGGAAGGTACGTAAAAATTAATTCTCACACTTGAATATGTATCTCACGTCCATGACATTGTTGGGGAATAACGAAGTTGCAATGCTTCAAAATTTGTGGTGGTTATTCAGCTCAAAACTGTGTAGTTTTACCAAGTTGCTTCTGCTTTCTGGTTTGTGTAATGTTGCAAAACACTTCATTGCTTTTTTTTTTTTAATTGTATTACAAAATCAGCTACATCTGAACAAACTGTAGAAAAACACTTTCTTTGATTTGTCAGTTAATTTTAGTTTATCGGTTTGTTCACATATCTACCCAAATGATTTGGTTAAAAAACAGTGATGCAGATAAGATATTGCTCCCTTAAACAATATCTTAAACTTATGCATGCCTTAGCCTGCTTAGCTGCATTTGCATTTTAGAAAGTTATAATTTTGGCAATTACAGTTTTAAATGAGCTTTTAGCTCCATACTGATTCATGCGAATAATAGACAGTTTTTCAGCAATCCAAAGATGTATTGTCCAAAGCCAAGCACTGTAAACGAGAGACACACAAAATTATAGCACTTTGATCTAAAAAGGCACTCGTGGGTCCTCAAGTGTGTGGTCTTATGGCACAGATGCTGTTTAATTGAATTTAGATCATCTACTGAAAAGAAGAGGATAGGGTCTGGCTCAGCTTTCTTCATAATTAGTTGTCCCGCAGATGCACCATCAAAGGATTTCTCCTACCCAGAAAGCCAGGGGCCTTTGACACTCCCAAATAACAGGGCCCCTCACAGCTTGAGATCATCTTTGGTCCACCTGCCTTGAAGGATTACGAAGAGGTCCTTGAAGTCCTCTGAATTAGTTTAGCTCTGGTGGTGTGTGTTCTATCGAACCAGTATTAAGTGGATTTACATATTGGATTTGTGAGAGACTGTGAGACTTGCTTGTGTAAGCCACAGTGTCCCACTGGGAGCCTTAGTCAGATGATAATGCTTGTTTTCACTTTTAACGCCAACACATGAGCACATGTCCTGTTCTGCCTCAGCTCTCAGCTTCTCTTCAACTTTGCAATCAAACAAGTGACCCCACAGACACACACATACACTCCTAACAGTGGGGCGTTAAGTCCCACTAGGTGTGAGGGATCAACAATGCTATCCAAAGTCCAACACAGTGACCTTTCTATGACCCCTTGGCTAAAGGGCCTGTATTTCAGCTCCCTCAGTTCATCCATGAAACTTTACCAGCAGCTCTCGTTTCCCCTTTTTCCACCCCCTTCTCCTGCCCCTATTTATTTTTTCTTCCTTCTGTCCCAGGAAAGCCCTCCAGGCTTAAATGCAGCTCATTAGAAGCTGAAAGTAAACACAGAGCTTCAGGCAGATGCAGGCAAAGGCCACATCCAAAGGGGCACAGGCAGCCATAATGAGAGGACACCGCAGCTTTAGCAAGCTGTGCCAGCCCAGGGTGGAGCAATACATCCAGAACGACAGCCAAACCTCAGCACACAGTCACGCACAGGCCCATATCAAAGTACTACCAGAACTGAGAGGGCGTAATCATTAAAATGATTTGTGACAGCACCAATTTAGACATTTACCACCGTAATGCCATTTTTATGTACTTTTTTTTATGTACATGCTAATACGATAGTGTTCTTTGAAGTACCATTGAGTGTCATGTAAATTTGTGACATTCTGAATCACAGTACATAACAGATTGCCATTTCTGTACTATAACAGTGTTGTTCTGATTTAATACAGTTTCATGAGGGCAAACTTTGGGCCAATGAGATTTCATTGTGGGTGGGGCTTCCCTAAATAACATAACCAACCTTGACTTACAAAATTTCTTGTCGCTTGTTACGCGTGGCAGTCATGGCTGCTTAGGACAGATTAATATGGAAGAGCATCTGCTTAGGACACAGTGTCCAATTTTATGTGTAATGTATCTCTCTCTTTTTTTCACCCTCTTGCTTTCTCCTTCTCTGTTGCTCTCTCTCTCTAGTGCCCACAGTGCCCCCCACAACCCCCACTCCCCCCACCACCCCATCGGATGAGTGTGATGATGACCAGGCCAACTGCCACAGTGGAACAGGTGATGACTACGACCAGACAGGTGCTAACACCCGCCTGCAGAGACTGCACCCTTCCTTACTGCACCTTGCACCTTCTGCCATGCTAATCACACTATCCTAATCCCCACCAGACTAATTGTCTCC
This sequence comes from Yasuhikotakia modesta, assembly GCA_036877545.1. Classification (NCBI taxonomy): domain Eukaryota; kingdom Metazoa; phylum Chordata; class Actinopteri; order Cypriniformes; family Botiidae; genus Yasuhikotakia; species Yasuhikotakia modesta. The sequence goes on along the minus strand of JBAJNP010006943.1, from coordinate 13,171 downwards.
CTTGCTTCTGTAAAAACAGCTCTTCTAGTCTTTTCTTGAAACACTACCTACGCAACGCTAATCATGCTTCACACCTGTAATGCTAATCATCTCTTACCACACAGCCACGCTCACCTGAGCCTCTGGGTATGTTTGGAATGGCATATTGTCAAAGTATCCATACTGAGAATGTAGAATGCATACTGTGACTGTATTCATCTAATATTACCTACATTAACCTGCTACATTTGCCAAATGTGCTACACTTTACCTTGCATTTACATTAAAACGAATCACAATGACACATTAACTTAAGAACCCAAAGATGGTATTTTTACATATAATAGAGTTTTTTTAAAAATGAAAATTCACTGTATTTACTTGAACAGTGTAAACTTGACTTGTGAAAACAGTGTAAACGCAATGTAGCATGGTCATGTGACAATGTATTAATATACCATTTCACATACTACATACTATTTAAATGTGTAAACAGCATGTACTTTGCAGTACATAGTAAACGGTAAACAATAGCAAACAGTTCTTTCCAAACATAAGTTTCTAAGTGTTTGTCCTCTGTACTAAACTTCAATCTCCACCTTGCAAACATTTGCTCACAAAAGCCTCTTCTCTTCTCCAGCTGCTAATACTAACACTAATATCTAAATTCTGCATTTAATCTCCTCAGCGTTTACTCCAGTGCAGTCTCACAGAGTGCGTGTTGCACAGAATCAAAAACCCCTCCACTAAGTGCTAAAAATAAATGTTCCACGTACCGTAAAAGATGATTGAATTTTCATGTTTCATCTTGCAAAGCTCATTTTAAGAATTCTAAGCAAACACAACGAGGAGAATTAGCCCAGTCAGATCCATGGCATTTGATAATTACCCAAATTGAACATTCCCCGGCGTCCTGTTTCAACCTTCTGTCTAATGGCCTTCACTTTGTCCACATTACAGGAACCACCGTGCCAGAGACGACGACAGAGCTGACCACCATTCCAGGTGAGAAAGGTATTTACTTTTTTTTCCCCCCTATTCTTCAACTCAGTATGTATAATTTTTGTAATTATTCTGGATGTTTGAATGCAGACTCTCCCCTAAACTGAAGTGGGTTATTTTTCTCAATGTTTAAATCTTCTGTGCTAACTAGTTTGATGTGCAGAGAAAACTATGAGTAAGCAGTTTGTTCACTGCATTTGTTTATTCAGTCTAATAAGACAACAAGGCTCGACCAATCAGGTTGGACTAGCTGTGTGTCTAAACTAGTGTATGTAAAACTGTGTCTGTCACACTGTGTCTGGAAACAGTCATTGGTTGTGTTTGCAAGACAAGCCTTGGTTTATATTAGTTTGCGCTATTATGCAAATTTCAGTGGATGAAACCTCAAATTGTTTAATGACTTTGCAGATGTCACAACAGGTAAAAACATCCCATAGACTTAAACTGAAGTATGATTCATGTTTAGTGAATACAAAATCATGGGAGCTTATTTCTTTTGACTTAAGCCAGTTAGCAACCACAGAGAAAATCCTAGTAACCGCATAGCAATGCCAAGACAACCAACCACAACACCCTGGCGTCATGCTAGCCAATTTACCCAAATGAAACACTCATTTTGTATATAGATGTTGTGGATATTTGATAGTGAGTGGGTAAACTGAAAGATACGAGTATGTAATTTCTTTGTGAAGTGTTCTCATGAAAGTCTATAAGGAGGCATTTTAATTTGCTCACTCAGCATAATGAATGAGTAGCCATTCAAAACTGCTCACTAATGAGCAAATGAGAAATGCCCTTTAACTGACCTCAGCTAATTAGTGTGTGTGTGCGTGTGTGTGTGCGTGCGCGCGTGTGTGTGCATATTCATGGCCCTGTCTAAGCCCTGTCACTACATCAAAATAGCTGAATGAAATGAAGGCCCTTATAAGCATGTTTCCTCGTGAATGAATGAGTTTGTGTGTGTGGTCATTTCTGGTTAATATTAAGTAGACGTGTGCTTTCTATTATTGGATGTGGTTCCATTGCAATGAGAAGCATTTTAGGCTGGTAGAACGTTCCGGACTGTGGTAAAACATCCATGTGCTGTCTTTCACTGCAACAGCCCCAATACATTTAAAGATGGAAAAGAAAAAAATAGCTTTTAATTGGAAACTGCAGCAGCAGTGGCCAAGCGCCTGCGCTGTGGCTTTTAATGGGAAATTCTTTCCTCCCATATTCAGTGAGCAAATACCCTCTGAAAGTCTCTGAGAATCCTGGCATTATTAAAGGAACGGAGCCCTCAGCTTTATTAAACTGTCTGGAAAAGCAGCGCTGGTGTCTCTGACATCCTAGATGTTCCGCTGCTCTCTCTGTCTCAATTCTCTCTGCTTCTCATTTATTTCTCTTCAGCTCTCACTCTGTCTTACATTGTTAAATCCCTCCCTCATTTCTTTTACATCAGTCTCAGTTTTATTTTTTAAGCATTTTATTTTTTGCATTTTCTCTATATTTCTTGTATTTGCATTTAACACACTTCTAACTGCATTTGGCTTAAGTACATTAGATGTTGTAAACGCTTATGTTTAAATTGGATCGTTTTGCATTTGTAAAGTAACCCTTTACTGCCATCCAGTGGACGTTGCGTCATAGTTACGTTTCCCCTTCTGTGGCGCATAATCAAGGAAGTCTATAATAACTGGAAAAAGTCATCAGTTAGTATTTGCATTCATCTGAGTCGCAGTTCCTGAGCTGGTTTGTGTTCTGAATACAGGAGTTTTGCAGACAATTACCTGAGTCATAAATGCCTTATGATGAATCATTGTGCAGATGCAGACAAATGACATCATGACAACACTGATTGGCTAAACAACTCTATTTATGTTGCTGGTTTAGTAATGTAAACAAGCTACTCAATTCCCATTAAGTCTTAACCTGCATGTGATCTCTCTGTAGCCTTCCTGTGGTTTGCCTGTGACTTCGGCTGGGCCAATGATCCCTCATTCTGTGGCTGGACATCAGAGGACAGTGGGTTCAGGTGGCAGATCCAGTCCAGCGGTACCCCCACTCTGAACACTGGCCCCAACCTGGACCACACAGGTGAGAAAACACTGCAGCAGATGCATACCATGCATATCAAAGTGGCGTTTTTGCACTTCCAAAGCTCACATGCAATCTTCCCTCAAAGGTGGATCAGGAAACTTCATCTACACGCTGGCAACAGGAGCACAGGAGACAGAGGTGGCTCGGTTATTGAGCCCACCAGTGTCAGGGCAGGACTCAGATCTGTGCCTGTCCTTCTGGTACCACATGTTTGGATCCCGTATCGGCACGCTGCACATTAAACAGCGCAGAGAGACTGGCCAGGGTGCAGCTGACGTCCTGCTGTGGACTGTTAGCGGTCACCAAGGCAACCGTTGGAGGGAGGGGCGTGTGCTGATACCCCACTTTAACAAACCCTACCAGGTATAGAAGTGTGGAGTTTGTTTGTGTTGCTTGCATGGGTAGCCCCGCTCACAACAAATTTTCATTGGTCCAAAATCCATCATTCATCATATAATTTGATACTAATTATTGAATACATTCAATAGTTGAATAGTTGTTATTGTATCATTAGAGTTCTTCCATAAAAAATGTTAGCAATGATTTTGTCTGAATTTATTAGTCTATATTGTAATATTGTCTTTGACTAATTTTGTCATTGTTTCAGGTGGTAATTGAAAGTGTAGTGGAGAGGAAAAGCTGGGGAGATATTGCGGTGGACGACATCAAAATCTTAGACAATCTGAGCATTGATGACTGTAAGGGTAAGTCAACCAGTCTATTATAATGTATTCCAAACACACACCAGTAATTAGTAACACATACATTAAATGGTAAATTACTCCAGTTTCACTAGTGTGCTGTACCATGATGTTGATGGTGTCCTGACAGTTTCATATTGTCCTTCTGTAGACCCAGATATCCCAGCAGAGCCAATACTACCTGAGGACAACTTTAATGAAATCAGTAAGTCATTTGCTGAATAATTGTTGAATTAGGGGTCATATAATCTAGGGCCCATATGAAATCTAAAAGCATCATTATTACAACATTGTTGTTGTTTTCATACCTCATGGTTTATTTCTCCTGTTGCTTTTGTAGTTGTGGACATCACAGATTTCCCTGAGATTGTGGAAAACCATGAGATCAGTGGAGCAGGAAATATGCTGAAGACTTTGGACCCCATACTCATCACCATCATCGCTATGAGTGCCCTGGGCGTCTTTCTCGGCGCCATTTGTGGCGTTGTTCTCTACTGCGCCTGTTCTCACAGCGGCATGTCCGACAGGAACTTATCTGCCCTGGAGAACTATAACTTTGAGCTGGTGGATGGTGTCAAGTTAAAGAAGGACAAGCTCAACTCACAGAACTCTTACTCAGAAGGGTAAACCGCTAACCAATGAGAGGGAACCTCTCCTCAGGGAGGGCGGGGCTAAAATAGACTGCTGATGCCACCCCATTGGAGGAGGACAAGGCTCTGTGGTTCAGGGAACCAATGGTTGTAGGTCTGGGACTGAGCCATGCTTTTCTCAGGAGCTGCAGTGAATGGAACCTACCAGTAGGGGACACTGTGTACAAAACATTGAATACAAGGATTTCAAAGAAAAAATCGAAAATGAAACATAAGATATGTACAGATGATTGAAATTATTATTTTAAATTGTTATTATTTTATTGTTTTGTATTATTTTTAGTTGATCATTTTGCAATCGGATGCTGGTGTTGAGACCAATATATAATAATGTTATAAAATATTTATCCTTTTTCTAGGAGGAGAAAAATCATTTATTTTTATTTTAAAGATTGTTTTGCGCTTTAAGGAGATGTGTAAAAAAACCCAAATGAACCATTTATGACTAATGTAAGGCGAAAACCCCATGGCAGATCAAGAATCAACTGGGGTGAAGTATCATTTAGCCCTGTTGCAGTCTGGGTATGGTTCAGTCAGTGCCTTTGGTACATCTTTTTTTGGCCACCTCTGTTGATTTTTGGTGTTTTTAACCCTTTAGTTCTCAAAAAGGCTGTTGGTCAAATCTGCAAACAAACCCAGTAAATTCATAGCGCTTTAATGTTCAAATCTTGCATATTGTACATAAGTTTTAATATATTTTAAAGCCCTTTTCAAAGAAATAAGTAAAAGGACAAAAAAGAAAGCTGCAGTATCCCTTTTTTCTTGGGTTGTATGTTGTAAATACAATCGTCCGACTGTTTTGTGAAAGTGAAAAACGTGTGCTTTTCTCGTCCTGTTTGGTTATTTTGCTACGTTCCCAAAAGATGCAGCTCTTGTTTAAAACAGGTGTGAATATAGATTCAATGCACATTCACGTCCCATTTTTAATGGGAACGGCATTTCATACTCTCATACAGGAAACATTACACAGAACTCTGCATTCGCTCGGCAGCGATTTTGGTATACAAGAATTTGAGAGAATGTCAATTTTGTGTTTTAGTCACAGTTTATCATCAGATCCTAACATGCAATCTTCTCATGCACAATGTTATAAAGATAATCACACTCTGAATGTCTGTCTGTCCAGCATACCAAAAAAAGGTAAAAAAAAAAAAGGTCATCACTGCCTTGATTTGATTTGAAGAGAATGACCCCTACATGTTTCATCTGCCTCTTTTAAAAGTGCTTATTTTACCATCTGTTAAGCTTGAATGCATGTCGTCCATCAATTGTCTTGAATAAAACTCTCTTATCAGGGGGAAATGTCATTTTAAGAGTGGTGCTATTGAAGTCATATCCGCTGAAAGTCTTAGCACATCATGCATTGCCTATGAATTGTTCACAAGCTTTTGACATCACATGACTGCTGGATGAGTGATGCCATAGTGGAGTTCTGTCATTGGCCTTGTGTCTGTACCAAAGGACTGTTGCCTCAAACTGCAGGGTCCAATCACAACTATATTGTCTTCAGGCATCTCAAAATGGCCTTTGGCTTTTGGAAAGGTGTCAGGCTAATAAGGACACATTAAGCACCCATTAAATGCATATAATACCGATTTTATCATTCACTATTATTCTTTGAAACATCTTTGATTCAGAAATGACAGGAATGGTTAATGAATCTGTTTTTAGCAATGGCTTACACGTGTAGTTTAACCAATAACAGGGCTTCACTGCTGACAATACTAATGTTTTCTACAGGTTTCTTGGTATGTCCATGTACTGTGTTGTATACTGTGGCAAACACACTTTTCATTTTTTTTCCAGTAGATTCTGAATACATTAATCCACATGTCGATGCTACATGTGTGTCAGCTATAAAGGTGACTGGCTTCAGTCGGGATTCTGTGAGAAAACATACTGTAGCAGTAACTAAAAAGAAACAATGTTGCACTGATCAATATATTTGATGAAGTTTATGTGTTTATAGCATTCATTTGTACAAAAGAAAATTGACATAAAAAAGACAGTGTTCATTTTTTTAAATGGTTTCAGGATATGTAATATGATTCTGAAATGGTCAATTATCAAAATGTTTTCATTATTGAAAAAGGTATACAGATTTCCTATAGTAATGTTCCCATTTACCTGACTGATTATCTTTTCGTTTTTGTACTGTCGTTCAAATTTTGTGCTGATTTTTTTTACGAGAAGACAAGAAAAGAAAAACTTTTATTTTCAATACTGCCTCTGTAATTTGCTGTTGTAGGAAGACAAAAAATTAATAAAAACAGCAAGGCCTTAAAATGGGTATCAATGTTTTGTGTTTGAGTTGCATCACATACTGTAAGCTCAAATAACTGCATCTCAGTCTCTGATTAAATCAGTACATTATTTTTATAATAAAAGTATAAGGCTTATTAGGAAATAATACTGTTGACTATGTGAAAGCGTGTTTAAACCCAAACTTATTTGATTTAGAAGTAGTTTTTGTACTAGTAAGCAACTGTAATGAAAATAAATTTTAAAAATAGCAAAGATATTAGTAAAGAGTAGAAAATATGTGCAAGAAAATTAGAAATGAAATACAATACAAATGTATGTGTTTACTTACACACACAGAGACACATACATAGACAGATTGCTTTAAAGAATCTCAGACTAAGATCCTTCAATGGGCTATAATAAAGTCAGCATGGTGGTATAACTTTGAAGGCGCACAAGGGGGCGCTATTGAGCAAGTGTGCAACAACATGGCCCTTGCTAGGAGACAGAACAAATATATATCTGTAAAACAACCTCAGATCAGTTGTCACGTTTTAATAATAGTGTAGAAAAAATATTAATTTTAAATATGACAAATAAAAGACAAACTAAAACAAGTTATGCCATTTAGGACCCCTGTAACCCACGTGTGATAAAATATATTTTTTGTTTCCTAAACAGACAATTGAACAGCAATTGAACATTAAAGGCCTAGATAGTGAATAGCAAAGACTCCTGGAGCTTTTAAACGACACAGCAGAGCTGCTAAAGGCTTGGGTTTATTGATCAGGACGAAACGAATTGCGGGCATAAACAACAGAGGTCTGGCCTGCAAATCGATGCAATCTTTTAGTTAAAACAACTTTAATCAACAAAACGTATATACAGCCCTTTAAACTATTAGTTCTCTGCTCGCTGTGTTCAAGGACAACGACACATGCATATAAATAACGTACAGGCAAGGCAATGCTTATTTAAACAGTCTTTAAAGTAAAGCAAAAGTATAACATGCCCCTTTTTATGCCATTGGATCAAATGATTACGTTTGTCATTATATAACAATCACAACAACCACCAGAAAATAATAATAACAGTAACATTTTGAAAATGCTGTCCTGGATTTCTCATAATATTCGGTGCGACTGGATTACATCACGCCAGAGGAATCTTTAAACAATGTTGGCATGTTTAAAGTTTGTTTGTTTGTTTGTTTGTTTATGCTTTATTGATAATTGTAGCACCTATGCTCTGTCAGCTCTATGGTGTTAAAAATGTTTCTACGTAATTGGTGTGGAATCTGTGTGTTCATGCTAAGAACGTACTTAAACACTAGAGGGCAGTGTAGTGTTTGTAAAAACAATTACAAGCCCCAGATAACACGAATTCTCGGAAACTGTATCATGGTCTGTTAACCATATCATCTTTATCATGCTGAATTGAATGGTGATGTTTCTTTAATAAATTATGCACTGTAAACTAGTTAAAGCATCTAGTTGATTGATAGAAAATAATAAAAATGTATTTCCACTCGTTGCTTTGCCACACTATCTGTGACTTGACTGTAAGATGCTATTGGCCTATACATGTAAAATAATGTACAGTTATAATAATGTCATAATAATGTCATAATAATGTCAAATCAAAATTTTTGCTGTTTTATTCCTTGAAAGTCAGAGTTTAAACTGGCTCTATACAGCAGACCCTAAAATTATTTTTATATTGAGACATCCATTGTGAAAGCTGCATGATTTTGTGTGTCTCTTATTTGTGCTTATGTAATCATAGCAACTGTGTTTTTCATTCCATCATTCTTTACAATGATTCACCCAATTCTCCCATAAGGGTCAGGTTCACTACTGAACAGGTCTGATGTCCGATCATTTTAATCATTTTTCATGTAATTTACTGTGTCCTCTCTGTTATTGCAGGTGTTAAGCGTTAGGTTCTAACCCATGTAATTCCATAAATGGACTTGAATAAATGTATGTATAATGTTCAGCCAATACAGACATGTTTGCATTTGCTGCTAAAATATGTGCCACTGTTTCTATCTGAATAAATAAAGTATATTACAATATTATTATTTAGTTGTGTCTAAATAATGTTTTTGTTTGGCAGAGTTCAGCCAACAAAACAAAGTTATTAATTTCAGCTATTGTACTACTGTGTATTAAAAATATCTGAATAACAGGTAAAAAAAATGTCTGGCCTTATTTTTATAAGTTTAGTAAGATAAAGGAAAACACTAAATATATTAATAAGAAAAAAAATCTAATCCAAATTTCAAATTCGTAATTTTTATACTTTATGTTTAAGTGATCACCTGACGTCATGAAGCAATCACGATGACGTACGTAGGTTTTCCTGTAGGGGCGGGGCCTGAAAGAGGGGCTCCTTTCTCTCTCTCCCTCTTCTGCTGACCTCTTACTTTTTTCATCCAGCGTCTATCAGCCCTTCTTTCCTAATGCATACACGTAGACGATCAAACGCGAATCGTTAACTTTGTGGAGTACTTCATTTTATAGACGGATCTACAATGACTTGTTTTGTGTGATATGTTTTGAAGGATGGATTTATGAGAATCGGTTTATTGTTAAAGAGAAAAGGAAGGATTCACGTTGACAAAAGACGCCTATGAGGCTTCGGAAGTGAAGGGGGGGAATAAAAGCCATAAGGTAAAATTTAGAAATATCTAACAAATGAAATTACACAGATTTTTGAGGCATGGGTGTATTTTCAGTTGTTTAAAGAAAATGCTTAAGTGGCTCTTAAAATAGGTGTTGGTGTGATGTAAACAGAGAAATATGTGTTAAAGTTGCCAGTGTCGCTGCGCACGCTTGAGGCTTGAATAACAGTCCGTGTTACAGATATTTCTGGTGGGGTTAAAAAAAGACGTTCTGCTACTTGTAGATTCGCATCCAGTGTCGTCGTGAGACACATATCTTGCTGTTGTTCTTGTTTTGGTCTTTGAAGTTGTTTTTTAAAGGCTTCATCTGTTCTCTCTATCAATATTATTGCAGCCACACTTGTGGCTAAGAAGAATCTGAATGCGTTGTAATTTATTATTATTTGTTTATTTTTATCTGTTTTGCTATTTTTGGCTTGGGAAAAAGGAAAACGTGGCTGTGTCTTGGAAGTGACGTCATTTTACTTATTAAAAACATGATGCAAATGTCAAACTGAAGGTTTATTAGGTTTATTAAACAACAATGTAAAGTATTAAATCAAAGTAAACAGTGTTGATCATTTCTTGCCTAACCCATATGCATGAAAGTTGGTACATAAACAACAAAAGTAATTCAAACCAATCTGAGGCTTTTGTGGTTATCTTCCTAGGAAAATAAATCAAACACCTATTTGGTATGTTAAATGCATACCATAGTATTGACTTTTAAAGTCATTACATGTTCTTGCTAAACCCCACTGAAGGTCATTCTTACCCACAACTGTCCAAATAGTAATAAATAGACCCACCAAAAAATAACTATCTGCTTTTACAAATGTCTTGTTTTATTGGTCGAGAAAACAAAATTTACTGTTACCTATTTATTTGACCTATATGCCATTAAATAATTTCTGTTCTTTCTTTAAACTGCATTGAATAATTAGATTCAGCGATACCTTTAAAAACACCAGTGGAAAAAACATCTGGTTCATTTGGCAGAATAAACTTGTGTCTGATAGGAGAAGAGATGTTTTTTATATAGGTAAGTGGGGGTTGGACTGTAGTAAGTAGAATAAATCAGGTGTTTTGGTGTGGTAAGATGCATCTGTTAGCTAATTGTACGCAACCTTTAACCATAACAACAGCTGCTGACAGGAAAAAAATATTTTTGGACCTTTAAAGAGCAGGTGTGTCACCTCTGAGGTTGTGTGCAGTGATCTGTTTTGTGTTTCTGCTTTGTCAGTCATTCTAGATGTAAATGTTGTTTCAGACATCTAGGTACACAAGATGGTGTCATTCATGTAGTGATGGGTTTGTTGTTTCTCCTGAGAAGTTTGTTTATGTGCTGGTGAGCAGGAATTTAAAAACAAGCTGAGATCTGTGGTTCAAGTTCCATGATTTAACTCCCAAAACCCTTGAAGTTAGATTATGTGTCTTTTACAGCTACAGTTTGAACATGCCTGTTATTGTTATGATGGTTATCATTTAAAACAAAGCTATAACAAAACATTTGGCTCTGTGAATTATGTAGGGACTGAAATTATTACTTTTTCAGTGTTTTCAGACTAGACATCATTTGACTGGCTAATAGGACCGAACACATTCTCTCAACCAAGTATCTGCGCTGTTTTTTTATGGACAGTTTTACAGTATAATTCAATTCCAGTGTATGATGAACAGTTGTTTCTGCCATTCCTTTTTTCACTGATTAATGTAGTCACATATGATAATATTTATCTACTAAATAATGTAGTATTGTTAACCATAAGCATTCTAATCAAAAGGTTGTAAGATCATGTAAAAGTCAGTAAAGTGTGTACAGTGCTTTAACTGATATCTTAATGTGCATTTTGTACAGAGGCAAACTTGGTTTACTCTAGTCTTATCTATTTAAGTCTCAGCAGAAATGTTTATAGGAACTGATCCAAGCATTGTGTTTCTGGCAGGTCTCATTACAATGCAGTGAGATTTTATGCAGTGAGGCTGTGTTCCTGCATCCAGAAATTATGACAGGATGGTTTACTGAAGCATCTATTGTCTGTTCATTTTTGTATAGATTATAGTCTTGGCTAAAAGCCAGTGTAACATTTACAAGAGCTGAAGCCAAAGCTCAAGTCTTACTTATGTTACAAATCAAATAATTACATATATTTTTTATATACGGTATATTTTATATAGGGTTTAAGTACATTCACTTTAATCTATTTCAGTTTTGGTTTTATGGTGGTAGAATTGAGCCAGTGTGGTGTTGTGGGTAAGGGGTTTGCCTTAGAACCAGGGCTGGAATTCATTTTCTAGGGCAGTTGTGGCCTAATCATCAGAGAGTTGCACTTATAACCCAAAGGTCATGGGTTCGAGTCGCGGGTCCAGCATTGGATTGTAGGTGGGGGGAGTGAATGACCAGTACTCTCCTCCACCCTCAATACCACGTCTGAGGTGAGACCCTTGAGCAAGGCACCGAACCCCTATCTGCTCCCCGGGCGCCGCAGCAGGTAAGGCTGCCCACTGCTCCGGGTGTATGTTCATGGTGTGTGTTCACTACTGTGTGTGCGTGCTTGGGTGGGTAAAATGCAGAGCACAAATTCTGAGTATGGGTCACCGTACTTGGCTACACATCACTTCACTTAAAAAAAAATAAGGATTTGAAAGCCCCTCTTGATGTCCCTTTTTAACTGTGGTATTTGTTGTGCAGCTTTAAATATTACTGTATGATGTAAATAACTAATAAGAATTACATAGTGTTCTGTGATGTACAGTGGTGTTTTACTATCACAAACTTTTTAGCAGGCTTAGCTTTCTTCATTCAAAATAGGTCTTAGTTTGCAGTATCTGTAAATGTCTCAGTTGTACTGCTAAACTGTACTGATGGTCTGGAGAACAGTCCCATTCTAAACTGATCTTGTTCTTTGTTTCCTGTGAGCAGTTCACTGCTGTCTCTATTATCATTGCTCTTATGAAATCAGCCCACAAATATTTTTAAAATATTCACGCAAACCAACAGGTTTCACAATAAATTAGCTTGAAATTAACCCACACTGGTATGTGGTTAAATGCAGTATTGCGTAACTATTCTCTCACTCAGATGATTTCCATGCAAATCTCATACATTAACCTGTCTCACTTCTGAATTTATTCTCTGTTTAGGATGCTTAGCGCTTCAGCATAGTAGCGCTGGTTTATAAAAAATGTAAAATACCTTTTTTGTACAGAAAACAAAATTAATATTATGCTTGCCTGAGGTGTGCAATATAATTTTTTAAAAAGTCTTATAAAATGTATACAAATTATTTCCACATGTTAACTTCTGTTTTTACCACCTAAAGTTCTGTATAATAGTCTTAGTCATGCTAATATATAATTGGTAAGGCCTGGTGGTCTTTTTGAAGTCTTTTGCCCCTTAGCTTGTCAGGGTTTAAATCAGTCCTGTTGCGAGCAGAGTGAGGGGTGTCAACAGCTGATGTTACACAGCTGCGGGTAGTAAATGTAGAACCAATTTAACACGAGAGCCTGACCCATCAGATAAAAACACTAAATACAAACAGGAGGATTAAATCTTTGTTCTCCATCTGGGCTGAATTGTCACCAAACAAGTAAATTCCTGCATGCAGTCAAACTTGTGGCAGTTGCCTCACGTAAACTGTATTCAGTTCAATTTGAATCAACCATGAATCATTGCTTATTGTTTTTAACTGAAACAGATTTGAAATGAAATAAGTCTCAGACTATCATTGTTTTTGTTCTTGGAAAGAAAATGTGACATTCTAAATAAGTAATAATGATTTCTGATTTTGTTTTATGAGGCATGATTGTTGCTTTTTGTATCGGTTTATAGATTTTCAAATGTCCTGTCC
>JBAJNP010006942.1:0-24034 GCA_036877545.1 Yasuhikotakia modesta | reverse complement strand
TGTGTGTGTGTGTAGGCCGCTCTACAGAAGGTGCGTGTGATACCAGAATCAGCGAGATCCAGTTTGTTGGCGATGTTGGACAGGAGAACATACTGGTGTATCTCCCGTCAGAGGAGCTGGGGTGTCCCTATCCCAGTGTTCTACCATAAAGACACCGGAGAGCCACTCATGAACAAGTACATGCTGTTATAGACACTGTTACTCAACATGCTTATATATGCTTATATACATGCTTATACATGCTTATATATGCTTAACTGTAAGTATAAGGTGTTTACTCTCCTCAGACACTCAGTGAGCCACATTGCCCAAGTTTTCGCTGAGAAGGGAAGTGACAGCTGGTGGGCGGAGCCAGTGGAAACGTTTCTCACTCCAGAAGTTCTTCAAAAGGTACGTGCACCTATTCCCAGTGTTCCCAGTTCCCAGAAAAAACCAACCTCCATTTTCTGTGTCCTTTATTGCTCTAGACTTGAACTCAGTTTGTTTGTTTTCTAGAGCAAAGCCGGTTCTGTGTCTGATTACGTGCGGGGTGAGGATGTTCTAGATATTTGGTTTGACAGTGGCGTCTCCTGGGCCGCCGTTCTACAGGGTGAGTTAACTGTTACGTTGATAAAGTGAGTTTGTGTTGGAATGAAAGTCAGTCAGTGTTTCAATGTTACTCCTTCAGAATCGGACCCTCGCGCCGACTCGTACATAGAGGGCAAGGATCAGATCGGTGGATGGTTCCAGTCGTCGCTCCTCACCAGTGTGGCTGTGCGGAATAAAGCCCCTTACAAGTGAGTCCTGCAAACATGTTTGAGGGATAGATCTGCAGATACAAGCCCACAAACAGTTATTCATCCTGAGAGGGTCTGTGTTTCAGAGCACTGGTGGTACATGGTTTTGCTGTAAGTGAGAAAGGAGAAAAAATGTCCAAGTCTGTTGGGAACGTGATTGACCCAGATGTTGTCATTAACGGTGGAAAGGTGAGACGAGACGAATCAATAGTGTTATAACAGAGTCAAATGTATAATATAAATAATCTCTTACATTCTCTCTTCCTCTCAGAACTTGTCCGTCTCTCCTCCGTACGGGGCTGATGTTTTGAGATGGTGGGTTGCCGAGTCGAACATCTTTTCTGAGGTCCAGATCGGCTCAAACACGCTAAACGCCGCCAAAGAAAACATTAACAAGGTCTGCAGATGAATTCTTGAAGTTCTAAAACATAATCAAACTTGGGTTAAAGTTGTTTATGGTCTGACCACAACGAAACTCTTTCTGTAGTTGAGGAACACGCTGAGGTTTCTCCTGGGGAACCTCCAGGGCTTTGACCCTCGTACTCAAGCTGTGGACCCGAAACAGATGCACTACATAGATCAATACATGCTGCATCAGCTGAGAGAATTTAGCATCAAGGTCTGATTTGATGTGTGACTGGAAAATCTGACAGTAAACTAGCTCTGTGCGGTTCCACGTACACCCAGATGTTTGAGGATGTTTCCATGTGTGCTGTAGGTGACCGACGCCTACAGCGAATTCGACAGCGGCCGTGTCATTCGTTTGCTGCAGGCCTTCATCACCAGAGAATTATCTAACTTCTATTTTAGCGTCATTAAAGACCGGTAACCTGTATCTTTATTTATTTATGTTTAAGTCTCTGTTTTCCTGTTTTGTAGCAGATGATGTGAAGTTCTCTTGCGTTCTTCCTCTCATTCTCAGATTATATTGTGACGCTGAGGACTCCACAGGTCGGAGGTCCTGTCAGACGGTTCTAGAGGAGATTCTGGATGGAGTGTCGCGTGCCATCGCTCCTGTCCTCCCTCACCTGGCTGAGGAGGTTTACATGCACACCCCTGGACATGACGGTACACACAAGTCCCTCACAGATCCCTGATTTCTACTTTCTTATCTCACAGCATACTAACTCTCTCTCTCTCTGTGTAGAGGGGGAGACTCTGTTTCGTAGCGGTTGGATTAAGACCAGTTCCGTATGGCGGAGGCCAGGATTGGAGGAAGCAGTGGAGGGGGCGTGTGCTATCCGAGATTCCTTCCTGTCATCTATTCCAGGACGTAACGCTGCTGAGTACGAGCTCATCATTGCTATCGAACCCGGCCTGTTCTTTGAGCTCATGGAGGTAAATGTTAAATATAATCGGATTCATTACTACAAAATTGTTAACAATATAAAACATATTTTAGTGTTTAATGTAACCAAAGGGCAATTTTTGATGATATATTTTTGCTGTAATATATCATCAAACAGTCCACAAAAATTGTGCAAATTGTTCAGGACGTAATATTGTGAAAATGAAAACAAAAGCACTAGTCAGTCACTAATATTAGCAGCACTGGGAGATGGGAGAATTTTGGGAGAGTTTTACAGCAGTAGAGCAGCAGCGTAACTGTGGAAGGAAACTGTGTGTTTGTGTGACAGTCTCTACAGGAGGAACCAACATCCACCTGCTCTCAGCTGACAGAACTCATGATGACCTCGCGCACCACGCTGGCCAGCTCCCTCCCACGGGATCTGCCGGAAGACGCAGTGACCAGCTCCGGAAAATTCCTCATCAACCTGGAGGGTGAGATACTTATACAAATTTCCCAAATTTTCCCAGAATTCTCTCACATTTTTGTAAAAGGATTTATGCAAAAAAAAAGTTTTTTTAAAAAAGATATTTTTTATGTATCTGTAAAATATTTTATGTATCTGTATTTTTTCCTTTTTTTTAATCAGTGTTTTTTCCTGAAACTAATGAGAATTCATCAACATTTGTAGCTCCAGGAATAAATGTTTGATGTTTTGTAAGCAGAACTAACTCTACAGTTAATCCAAACAGTATTGACAACACACCGTTTATAAACTAAACCTGATCTGAACTGAGACGTTTTTTGTCATGTTTCTCCTACAGGAGGCATGATCCAGGAGGAGAGTGTGTACACCGTAGCGGCGATGCCCACCTCCCTCTCACGCTGTCCGAGATGCCGGCGATACACGTCAGATGAACCCGACTGCCTCTGCCCACGATGCCAGACCGTGCTGGAAAATGCCAAGTAGCCACCTTGACTGTTGCCATGACTACTGCTCACCCATTGGCTCACATCCTTTGATGATGAATGCAAATCTGCAAGGGCTACAATGGACCAATAGGAAGCTGCTAATGGAAACGCAAAGGTGTGAAAGCTGTGGGTGAAGCGCATGCAGGGCTCGCAATTATGATGGACTGTTAAGGAAAAATTAGAAGGAAAAAACAAACAAAAGTCAGTGGGCTAAAACACACACTCACTCATTTTAAATCATGCTTATATTGGGCACTGATCTGGGATCTGTATTCACCTGGTAAATCTTAATATATACGAGTAAACGGACAGGGCTTTTGTTCTGAAATCAGTGCTTCGTAAGTCATCTAATTTAACAGATTGTCAATATGTTGAAGTTTGTGTGTGTTTAAATATCTATATCTGATGGAGGGCTCCGAACATGTCTAACTTTATTAGCTATAAATTTATCTTCTGTATGAGGGTTTTTATAATTTTGTGTCGTTTTGAACTGAAGGTGTTCTGTAATGTCAGTGGGGTTCATTGATGAATCGTGAGCAAAAAGAATTTGTGTCAATAATTCGTTAAACTGTTATTGCAAAAAATGTGGCGATGAACTACAATTTATGCAAGAATTTGTACAATGTTTGGCCAACAATTTATGTGAGTTAGTGCTTGTTTCATAAATGAGGCTCAATGTCAGTTTTATTTGCTCTGTTTACATGTACATGAAACCTTATTGCATCACTTCCTTTCATCTCTCAGCCAATAAACAGTAAAAATGCCACAACTGTTACTGCTGTTTTTTGTATAAACAATTGTCAGAATTTATGAACCAACAAATTTATGGGACTCTTGCTGTAGATCTTGATAAACACAAACTAAGATTTAAATGTGGTTGTTTTCTCATTTCCAGTTTCATTTATAAAAGGCATATAGGCACAGATTTGATCTTTGAATTTGCATACACAATACCATACCAAATTTTAAAACATTACATATGGAAAAGTGCTTATTTTCTGAGCAGGCCTACACAGGCCTCTTTTAAAAAACTGCATTAGGTTATCATTTACAATTTTTTGACTTCGTATCTAGAAGGTATATACATTTTTTGTGCATGCGTTCGTTCTTTTCTTAAAATCAAACGCATACATTTAAGAAATTATTTTGCATTTCTATTCTTATAAAAAAATTCTCTTAATAAGGCCCCAGGTTTATTGTGAGAGCATTGAGTTACACAACAGTGCATTATGGAGAAGTTTTTATGTTTGGCATCATGGTTGAATTGTGTTACATGAGCAGTCAGATTTGCATAAAATTCAGGTGAAAATGGACAAATTACTTTAGCGGGAGCAATTAATTCTTTGTATGAAATTTGAGGTGGTGCTTCAAAATGCAGTGATTTGGACTTTATCTCAGTGTCTGGCTTTGGTGACATCAAAATGAAGCCTGACAATGCAAAGCTGGGGTAACCATGACAACAGACCACAGCGCTCGGCTACAGTCTCCAGCGTAGCAGAGACGGGATCAACAAAACACTGAAACACAGAGTCTCAGTAACTACAGCATCTGCTACTTTAAGCAGCCTAGTGTTTAAATGATGACTAAAAAACACAAAACACAGAACAGACTGTTTCTTCCATTTATTAAGTTTAAAGCTCACTTATGCAAAATTCATGAACTGCTTAGAACACTTTGATAGCTTTTCCCAACATGTGGAAATAAATTGAGAAGTGAACCACACCACACACAAATAAAAACATTACAAAAGAACGACTATGACAAACGTGAGGAAACGCAGCCCTTTAGGAAGAGCTTTCATACCCTTTATTTGTCAAATGTGCTGCTTCTTTTGGTCATGTTCATGTTGTTAAACAACTCAATACAATTGTTATTCGCTTGTGATGGATGGGGAATTTTAAACAAGTGCTTTATAAAGCAATTTTATATCCTCTCGCTACCTGCTACACTCGTGTCAGCTGCTTCCTGTCGTCCAATCAGAAAATGGCTGGTGGATTAGGAACTGTCAGACGGGTCATGCAAGAAATTGTTGTGCCTTTCTCCTGAATTGTTACTATCATAAGACATAAAAACAGCGTGTTGAACAGACGGGTCTGGCTAAAGTTTCTGTTTTGCTGTAAAACCCAGAGATATTAAGAAAACAACATGCAAAGTGGATCGTAAATGCAGCTGTTTCAGATGTGTCTAACAAAATCAGAGATAAAATCCAGCCTTTTTCACACTGACCTAGTTTATCGACAATGGATCTGTCTTCTGTGATCATGTTAAGTGTCTGCTGAGCTGATTCTGCACCGACAGAATTAAAACTAAGCCTGAGATTTAGGCCTGAAGTGTGTGTGTCTCTGGTGCCTCTGGTGTTGAAACCAGCCTCTGGTGTTGAAACTTCAATGTGCAGCGAAATACTTTCAATGCTTAAAATCTCCACTCTTTCATTATGAAATGACATTAATGTTAAACAACAAATGCGCTCATATTAGGACACTACTGAGATCTTTGTGAGAGCGTGTGAGTGTGTTTGTTTCGCTCTGGGATCTTTGTAGAGCGACTCAACAGGAGACGCTTGCAGAGCATCGTTTTTAATTACGTTGTTATTGTTATTAAAATACCAATAAACAAACAAGCAAAGCAAAGTAAACGAGAAATCATCAACTGGCCACAGCAAAATTTCTGTACACAAACTTTAAGAAATTTTAAGAGAGAAAAGGTCGACAGGGCAGGTAGAGGGTAAAGCTGCCCCAGACGGGGGAGTTGTTTGCTGGGGTGAGAAGAGGGGCGATGAAGGGTCCGGCTTTGGGGGGCAGCCCGTTCACCTTTTCTTGGGGGCTTGGGCAGTACGGGGCGGGGTAACAGGTCGGCCTGAATTGACCCCTCCATACTGATACTTTGCCTTCTTTTCCGATGGCTTCAGGATCTGTGTGTGTGGGGGGGAAACAGAGTGTGATTTGAGGGTACAGTGTGTGTGTGTGTGTGTGTGTGTGTGTGTGTTGGGGGGGAGCAATAACCCACCTGAAAAGAGCACATGAGCGACTCATCCACACTCATCATTCCCCCGGCATTGTCAAACTCCCCGCAGTAGTTTGGTGCTGAGAACAGGGTGACCAACTGGCGCTTTGCAAAGAACTCGTATCCATCTTCAACCACCTAAAAACACGCCACACTTACACCCACTGAACACAAACTACATTCTGACCTCATAATCACCTAAAGGAGACGGTCAAGTCAATCCTGATTGGTTGAAGTTAACTGGTACCTGGTGTGCCCTGCAGATGAGGTCCAGATCATGACGGTTCAGAAATTTGCTGACTACGTCGGCACCAAAAGTGAACGACACCCCACGATCGTTCTCGCCCCACCCCTGAACGTCTTTATCCGGGTCCGACCACAGCAAATCACAGAGCAGCCCTGCAGAACCAACAGAATCATTTTAATGATCTTAAAACACAATATCTGAAGCCACTTTTTGCGTCTTAAATCAGCTGCATCCCATCTTTGTTTTGAGGGGCTTGTGGTGTAATTATTGTGATTGAATTTGAATCTGACAGCACACACACCTGTGTCTGGAACATCAGTTGGCCGCATAATCCGACGGATTTGTTCCATGGACTGCAGATCGGGGGAAAGACCTAGAAAAATGGACACCAAAAGAGACAGAGAATGTTCATATTTTTAGACTCAAAAGTCAATTTTATTGCAACTACCCAAAATTCAGTTCTCGTTCTTACCTCCATGGCAACAGAAAATCTTCTCGTCTATGATGGCAGCAATAGGGAGGCAGTTGAAGCAGTCTGTGAACGTCTTCCACAGTTTTATGTTGAATCTGCGTTTGCCTGCAACACAGACAATCATTTTTTGGCGGGTTTCTGACCTAAATGTTGGGTTAGTGTGTCGAACTGTGAGTGGGTGAGAAAATCAATAACGTCGTATCAGATGTTCGTTGTGTGGGTGTGTATTAGCTGTAGCGAGTTTAGTTTGTTCTTACACTCATCGTAGAAGCCGTAGATGCGGTTGATGGAGGCGCATTCGTGGTTTCCTCTCAGCAGGAAGAAGTTCTCGGGGTATTTGATCTTGTAGGCCAGAAGGAGGCAGATGGTCTCCAGAGACTGTTTCCCTCGGTCCACATAATCACCCAGGAATAGATAGTTTGCCTCTGGAGGAAATCCTCCGTATTCAAACAACCTCAGCAGGTCTGTGTACTGCCCATGGATGTCCCCTACATACAGATAGTAAAATAGAACATAAGCAACATGATGTATTAATAAAACAACATGAATAAACTTTAACCAAGATGTTGTCAGGTCCTTGACTTATGGCCTTGGATTCTCATCACCCAAAATTCAGGTCAATAACACACACGCTCACTCACTCACTGACTGATACACACTCGCTCACTTACTGATACACACACACACACACACGCGCACACACAAAGGTCTCAGGTGTGCCACAGATGGAAAGAAATGACCTCAAACCAATCCTCATTACGTTTATTTTTATATCCTGTTCTACTTACACACACACACACACACACTTGAAGGGGAATGAATGTAATTAAACCGGTGGAGGACGTTCAACCCACCACAGATTTTGAGAGGAGCCTCCAGCTCCAGCAGGATGGGCTGACTGAGGAAGATCTCGCGGGATTTGATGCAGAGTCCTCGAACCTCTGCCTCCGTCATCTGAACGATCTTCCCCGGACGACATCCTCGCACTGCAGGAGCACAAGTTACAGCAACATTATCAGATGCTAACTGCCTGCAACCTCAACAACCTGTTTAAGTCAGGCACTCCAACAGCATCAAATCTGAGGAAAAAACTAAATATATAAACACTGTATAAACTTTATAAATACTGTATCTTACTGTATAAATGTTGTACATTATGTATCTTGAGCTAATAATCTGTATTTAGTACTTATAACCACACAAAATTTCTGTTTACCAAACTGGTCCACTGGTTTCTGCTGTGCAATTATCCAAACCAAGTTACCATTTTTAGTATCCATTTAAAAAAAACTTGGCTTAATAATTTAATGTGCAAATACCAATGAAAGTTATGTGACACCTTTATTTTAAATATTTTTTATTGTTAACATATTCCAGTACAGCACATGGTTACACGGCAGTATTTAAATGCTGGGAACTGCCGAAACCATAATGTCGTGTGTATAAGAGTAAATTGGTTGAAGGTTGATATGTCAAAAAGAAAGAAAAGTTCTGCTCTTTTCATACAGCCGTGATTTACAGTTATATAACAGCACTAACCATCGTAGCCTACAGGCCATCCTCCCTCACAATAATCTACACACTTTAGAGTCTCGCAAGAAATGTCGCAACCCTAACGCTTGCATGTGGAAAGTGCAGAGCAATTTATAAGATCGCATGCATAGCCAAACACTGCTGCCATGGGTACAGATTAAAGTGTGTGTGATTGAGTGTCTATGAGCCAATGAAATGCCTGTGTTACTGCAGCGTGACTAAAAATCAGATTGTGTGTTTGGAAGCCAGTCTGTGCTGGATTACCAACTGGAAAAGCAACTTGTTTAGAGTAGCAATCAACTACAAAACTACACTGAGTCTTTGTCCATCATGTTTAGGCCACAAAACACTGAGTCTTTGTCCGTCAGCCACGGCCACATTACATAACACACGCAACACAAAAACAGATCAACTAAAATAATATAAACTCAAATCACTTTCAAACTACGCACTTTACAGCAATCCACAAAATATTGAACATAACTTTAATTCTGCCATTTAATATTCACATTCATTTGAGATTTGTCCCATAACAGTTATATAGACAGAGTGCAAACTGACAAAAATTTGCTTGCTAACAAACTCAGACAGTGAGAGGAACTGAGATGTAGGACTTAGGGGTCACACAGAACCGCAGATGGCATTGCTGAGTGAGGGTCAGCGTGGGTACAGATGGATGGCATAAGGCCAGTCTGATCTGTTATCAGGGTGACACAGATGAAGTTGCAGCAACAGTCCCTGAAATGAGTGAAAACAGCTCACAGCTGATTCTGACAGAAACCCTCAAATTCTCCAATATTTACAATACAGGGTGGAAAATTACTATGAGAAAGACTGAAATCCTACAGCCGAGTAAGTTTAATAATCTAGTTTACAGTTTATTACAAACCAAGCAGAACATAAACAATCCCAAAAAGGATAATTCAGTATTGTGAAGATTATGCATGTTACGTTACAATGCAATAAATGTTACACTTCTACCAATAGGATGTTATGGTACAAATCTAAGGTTAGAAAGATGATACAGGAACAAACACAACAAGAATTTAGTAAATCCCTCATACAGTAACTTGAGTAGTGGATCCTAATGTACTACTTGAGTAGCAAAGTTCATTTCAAACTAAAAATAAAGGGTAGCGGCACTAAGAGAATACAGTACAACAGTACAACAGTATAACATTATAACAGTACAACAGTACAACAGTATAACATTATAACAGTATAACATTATAACAGTATAACATTATAACAGTATAACATTATACAAGTAACAGAGTAACAGAGATTGTGTTATTGGGAACTTGGGAAAACTGTAACACAAAATAATACTAGGAAAACACAACGTAGGGTTTTTTAAGCAAATTCAGTAACATCATTACAGCCCAAATTAAATCTAGTTAGTTAAATAGTGATAGTAAATCCAAGTTAAAATAGTTTTCAAACGAGGCTGCGTTGTAACATCGCCAAGACAACTTAACATGATCTTTACATTGTAGAGAGAATAATGGCAGTAACCAATTGTGGGGGGATTTTAAGAGCATATATGAAGACGATCCAGTTGAAACATCATGGTAAGAAACATGCATTTTACAGTAATGAAAATAACAGTGCAAACATCAATAAACACACAGGCATTGAATTAAGGAGCAGAAACTGTTCACAACTGACCGAGACAACGACGCAGCGGGCACCGCAATGGCCGTACAGCCCCATTTAACTCGCTTTCCTAAAATAGCTGCTGTATAAACCACAGGTTCACAATCACTCCCCGACTATTAAAACACGTTTTAATGTGATCTGTGGGCTCATATAAAGGCTGTTTGAACCGCGGGGCCACCGCCGTGTTTGTAAACAGGGACCGACGCCCGCCGCTCGGCTCGCTTTAACGCGCATCTGACAACCCGAAACGCAACAGCTTATGATCGGATGGGACGATCGTCAAGGTTATTCGACGTGTCTCGGTCTGTCTCTCATCTTACCTTCAAGAAGTCGAGAAATGAGGCTGTCGACGTTTAATTCCCCCTCCGCCATCTTCAGCGTCGAGCTCTGCATGCGGCGCTTCCGGTCACGGCCGCTAGGTGGCTCTGGGGATGACGTCATTGGCGGAAGGCCTACGTCAATATTAATGACCTTCTCATGAATATTTCATCTTTGTGTATGCGAACCTCTGACCTGTTGAAAGCAACTTAATTGTTTAACATCGAGCTTGGTTTCCTTTACAGGCAAATTTCCTTTTTGTTGACCAGCAATAGTAATAAATAATAAATAGTAATAAACGCTAACATGTTTAAGTTTACAGAAATTTAAGATGTAATGGCAATGTGAGCGCCGTTATTACTTCATTTCCATCAATAAACAGTGTCACCTGATTCTAGCCCTTTTTAAAGTTTAATGTATGTCAGATATCGGTAAGCATACACATTAAAAAACATTACATTAAATTAGATTCTTTAAGGCAAGTAAGGAGTAAGAAAGTACATCATTGCAATAACAAATTTTATTAGTTAAGCAAATCAGGCCGACATCATGAATCATACCTAGAACACATGTATAAAAATGTACTTAATGCCATTCTCCTTTTTTCCCATGTATTGCAGACAATGCAACACAATAAAGTTAGTATATTTAATGTATATTGAATAAATATGAATACAAAATGGTGTTAATTCATTCTAAACAGAATATAATTATGCAATTGATTGACAAACAGGATAACAGTGAAGATTATCATGAAGGATTAAACACATAAATAACAGAGAACAACTTATTTACAGTAAACTCGATTTCAAACACAAGACTATTTTATTTAGTTTTATATAGTTTGGTACTGTGGTCCAAAAGTGTTGTTCACCTAGACTGGGTTTCCTAAAGATCCTTCCAGCAGCAAACCTCTCATGCATCCTGGGAAAGAAAGTGGGACGTATCAACACTAATAATAAATAAATCAGAGAAGTTAACGCTCCTATTTTTATATTGTTATCTGTGCAAAGGTGCTAACACACATCAAAACGGATCTGTTGTAGTTTTAACAATAAAAAATATATATATAATCTAACAACATAATACTTACAACTTGTAATGATTGTTGAGAAAACGAGAAAAACATCGTTTTCCATGCATCACGACCATTTCTTTTATGAGAGAAGCGTTAAAGGTTTGCACGCAGGCGCACCTGTCAACGCGGGCCGCCATTTTGCTCCGCCATTTTGTGGGCGGGGCGCTTAGCGGCAGGGGGAGGGGTGACGTAAGCAAATCATTTTCGTGAGGAGCGGGTCTACACTTCTGACGTAATAAGGTGCGGTTTTCCAGACCGAGGCACACGTTTTAAAAACACACCTTTATATACAATGGAGTGGATCCAAATGTGTACAACGTCTCCTATGTCCTTTAGGATGGATTTAATTGATTTTGACTCTTGGTCTCCTTTAAGCTGTGCTCTGTGGATGTGAGACCCACAAGTAGCAGTAGCACACCTGCACAACACAGGTATTTAAAAGTCGTGTACGACCCACGATCCGCGTGTTTCTGATACACTTTCATTGACACCGGTGAGTAGATTGATGTAATGCTGTCGTAGCCTCATGCATTTTCTCCCACACGTTCATTTGACGTCTACGAAGCAAATAAGTGTCTGTTTGATTTGTCATTTGGGTTTTATACAACGCACAGGTCTTTATTTAAACGGGTGTAAGGTGTATATGTTAATAGACACGTCTGTTGATGTATAATATAGGAATATACCTTCATACACTTAGATATGAGGTCTTGTCACTGTGATAAACGCCAAACCGGAAGCTCAGCATTTGATCGCAACCTTCCGACTGAGTGACTTATGCATTATAATGAAATAAATGTTTATATTTAATACACATTAAACTGGCCCCGGCAGGTGGCGTTGAAACTTTTAGTAAAATTAAAAAGCTTGTTATTTGAAAACAGCGAAAACAGCGCCGCCTATGGACGTTTTTAACACTAGCAGCTTCAAACGTGTCTCGGTAGATGGCGGCGTTTCTCCTGTCCAGCCCGGTCGTGGAGGATCGGTGGGGTGGAGAGAGGAGAGCCCCGGGTCCAAACATCACTGGATGCGGCATGTGGACGACAGACGCACCAGAGACGCGTGCCGGTGCTTTATGCTGACCGCTCCGGGCTCTCACGGGAGCGCATGAGCCGCCGCGATGGCCGGGGGACGAAGAGGACTTGTGGCACCACAAAACACTTTTTTGGAAAATATTGTCCGGAGGTCTAACGGTAAGACGCACCCCGACACCCGGCAGACGGTCGCCGACAGCGGCCAGACCACCAGACCATCAGCGCCAGTGTCGCCACCGCAAAAACACATAGAGAAAAAAGTTTGGGTGTGTAAGACAATCTACCTTTAGTTCTGTATGAACGCAAGATAAAGTTAAAACCATCTCTTCACTTAAAATAAAAAATAATGAAGATCTGTTGTGAGGTGCAAAACAATGTTGTGATTTATACAAAACATTATTTTTGCATTTACAAATAGCTGGTTTATGTATCTTTAACTATTCTTAACATTTATGGGATATTCGGATAATATCAGTGTATGTAGTTTATTCATACTGTATAAAGTCTTTTACATAAAATGTATATTTACAATAAAGGCTATTCTTGAGGTTATACATATATTGGCTGCCACACTTTATATTGTTGTTCTCATACATCCTGAATGTTTTGCGGAAACGTCATTAATATTTAATGGTAATTCATTTTTAAAACTGCTGAAAGGTTAAAGATTGACTGAGTATCTTCTGTCATTCTCTTTGAGATCAGACGGATCTTTACTTTAAAACAGAAACACAGATCTCTGTTTCTGATCATTATGAGTCCCATCTGTCAAACACATGCTATAGCTTAAACCTAAAACTGAGTAAAACCGTGTGTGAGCGTATCAGAAATAAAACCAGGTCTGTTCTCTCTTATATACATATAATATGTAGATTTAGACCTGTACTAACTTTAATTCTCATTTAAGCAGGACTTAAACTTTCTCAGCACTTTTAAAAGCATCGATATGTGGTAATAAAGGATTTTACGTCCTTAGGATAAATGATAAACCTCAGATGAGGCTGAAAAAGTGGCTTTTCCTCTACGATGTGTGTGTTTGTTATTTTAACTCTTTTCTGTTTTCTTTAACTTCCAGTTTGGACATTATCACATAGACACACAGGTATAAATCTCACTGAGCAGAACACATTTGCTTAAACTCTCCCATCTTTCCATTATTTCTCTCTCTCTCTCTCTCTCTCTCTCTCTCAGCTTTTTATCTTAGCCCGCCCCCCTCTCTATCTCTCTCTGTTTTCCTTTCTGCATTAAAGATTGTTCTATACCAATTTCTGTTAATTTACAATCTAATAGTTTGAATTGTAATTAAAAGCTTCATTAAACTGTTGTTGTCCCATAATCGGCTTAGCAGTGCCGTACGGCGACTATAACCACATATAGCCCCTGGTTCCCCCTCAGCGCTGTCAACACGTGCTGTAAAATAACAAATGTTGGCATGGAACGTTTTTTTCTCCATAGTGCCGTGTGTGAATCTGTGTGTGTGTGTTTGTTTGGTACACTTCTTAGTGTTTACTGTGAAGTGTACTTCCTGTGTTTATGCTTAGTAGAGGAGAACTGTGCTTTGTGGCAGAACCACCTTCATGCTCTTAAATGAACTGTTTATATCATAGATATAAGTTATCATTTACTAGTCTGAAGCTGCCCTTTTATTTTCCGTTTGTTAGGACGTCTATTCATCCACATTTGCCCTTCACAAGCATTAGCATTAGAGAATAGAAGTGTGTGTTTGTATGGGGGGGGGTGTCCAAAATTAAAGGCCGCCAAGAGTCTGTTGAGCTGACATGGCTTTAGTGAGTTACTGAGTGGCCTGTTTTCTTTGCAATGAAAGTAAATGTAGCACAATACATGGTTTAAATGCACATAAGACTTTACTGCCTCTCAACTCAAGGACGTACGTTTCCACCAAAGAATAAAGTTTTCATGCCTTTTAAGAACTTTTTATGCAGATTAAAAGTTTACTAGAAAAAAACATGTTAAGAACAAAATCAAGGACCTTTTTATGGTTTTGTGATGTGGCAAGTTTACAGAGGAACGCAGGCAGACTATTTATACACTACGCTTGTTGTTATTATTGTGCAAAAAACGGAAGAGCTAAATGTAAAATATCTAAAAAAATAAATGTTTTAATTAAAATAATTCTTAATATAGTTTCCTGGCAGGCTAAACATATTATTGAACAGATGGCCATAGACAAGTGTAGAAAGTTAATTTTGGGCCGTGTGTGTGTGTGTGTGTGTGTCTGTGTCATGTTTACTAATGACAAATGTTGGTATTCATGTAATGTCTGAATGAGGTCATAAGGACATATTTTATTATGACTAAAAACTAAAAAAAACTATTAGTGTTTGTTTTGTTTGTTTTTGACAGCTAACATGCATATTATAAGGCTGCAACAAACTTGCAAAATCATGGTTACAGTCTTCAGTGCTGATGTCATGAATTTTACGTGAAGCGTTAATGCCTCGTCTTTCTTAATTCTCTTATATTGGATTGCAGGTTGTATAATGTTACAGTGAGCCCTGCCTAAGCTTTGAGATATACTTTGTTAAAGGTGCACCGGCTTACTCAGCGGTCGCTAAATCACTACTGTCAGCTAATCAGCCTGATAGTCAGCTTAACACGCTAGACGCTAACATGCTAACGTCGATGGATGTCACAGGAAAGGTTATAGCAAGGTTGCCCACTACAGAGAACGTCTGTGGGTTTGTGACACTGTCACAGAGTTTTTTTTAACACACATACAACCAGAAGTGACATTTGGAAGTATTATTGAAAATGTCTGTGTGATTTCCTGACATTCTACAATGGCACAAACTGGACCTTCAAACACTTGAATTTTAACCCACCTCTGACCCAGCTAACAATTTTAGGTATTCATTACGTAACACAAATGACTGAGGTGTTAAAACTCACAGGCTGGGAGTTTTCGATTTTTTTTCTTACAGAATTATCAGTTTTGTAATCAGTTTTCTTAAGCAAGACTTTGGATGTCTGACAGTTGTGTTCTGGTCCACATTGCAGCTTTTAGTGGCCAATAAACGCCTAACTAGACAGAAAGGGAACAAAGTGGATATAACTTATATATGCAGGTATAAACAGGTTTGCTGAAACACAAGTAAATTCTTGTCAGTTGAATATTCAGTATTCTAGAATATTCAATAATATTCAAGTAAATTCTTGAATATCTTGAAAAGGATTCAGCGCAGCTACTTATTTCTTAGACTTTGCTTTCCAGTGGACTGTTTAAACTTTGCAAACCTTAATGGAAAATGCACAGAAGTACTGTAAATGTATTCAAATTGACATCTAAAAACTGCATTGCCATTTTGGTTAGCAGCATCAATCGGACCCTATAAGGCAAGGCACTGTATTTAAAGGGTCTCGCCACGTTAATGCTAGGATCGCTAAGCTTGTTATTTCAATTTTAATGGGACTGTAACATCATGTGGGAGTGATTAACAAAGCGACACTGCTGTGCATTACCATGTCAGTTATAGACCAATAAAACCAAACTTTAAACTCACTGTTGTCATAAACTTGTGTTTATGATGAGCGGCTTACGGTTGCCGTGACGGCGTCCATCCATCCTGCCGCATGTGACGTTACCATAGCGACCAACCTCTGGGTTTTTGGTTTGGTTAACCTTGTGCCTGGTTCCTCTCACCTGCCCCCCACACCCCTCTGTTCTCTCTTCACAGACACAAACTTCGTGCTGGGAAACGCCCAGATCGTGGACTGGCCCATCGTTTACAGCAATGATGGGTTCTGTAAGCTGTCCGGCTACCATCGCGCTGAAGTCATGCAGAAAAGCAGCACCTGCAGGTATCGGACTTTGTATTGTCTACTAGTATTGTTTTGCAGTTGTCATAGAGAAAGTTTCCTGATATTTGAAGGCATGTTAAGTTTAAAAAGGAAGTCAGAGATAATTGCAAATTCTTGTTTTTAGGTGTTAGCAAATATTGCTCTTAAATTTGATGTGTTCTTTAGCTTATATTGAATTATCTTAATGATGTAGACATGCAGTAAACTATGTGAAGTATAAATCAATACAATAGTACACATGGAAATATCCTAGACAATACTGAGTGAAATAAAATATGCCAGCACAGAATATAGCAAAATATTGTATTACAATATGCAATACAATACAGCACAATATAGTGCTTCAATACAGTACAAAGAGATACAAAGAAAATTATAAATTGGTTTTTGAGTTGAAATAACCAGTGTGTTTATGTTGTGTAATTGTGTAATAAATACAGTGCACTAAAAAAAAAATCTAGTCATGAAAAGCAAATATTGTGTGGCTAAAAGTTTCACATTGAATACCTGAGATTCACAATTTTATTTACACATGAAAATCAACAAGTTTTAGGATTTAGATAAACTACAAAGAAGCTTTATTTGTAAGTAGCAAATTTGTGACATTGGTCATGTTAATTATTTTGTGTAAAAGGTCTGGGTTTATTGAAACACAGATGCTTTCATTCCCTGATCATGCTGGGTGAACAGAGATTATCGGACAACCCTTTGCACAACCCTTTGCACAACCCTGTGAAGTCCTGCCCAGCTAAGCTCATGTTGTCATTGGAACAAAAGCAGGCCTCACCAAATACTGAGAAATTCTGAGAATTACTGTTTCTCATATCAGCTTTTCGTCCATTTTTATGCTGAAAATGCAAAATAGAAGCATTTTCACAAGTGCTCTCAGTCTTGTTAACCCTGCTGAAGGTTTTCTGTTGCTGTACATCTTATGTGAGTTTAACTGAACTGTGTTTGTGGCGTTATTTGCACAGTTGTAATGATGAGTAAGTCTCAGTCTCTGTAGGGTGTAGTTTAGCGGTGGATGAAAGCTTTGAGCCGGTAAGCTTTGAACTTTGGCTTTTCTGTGATTTACCGAGCACCGGACAAGCTCATTAGAGTCCCACAGAGACACTTCAGAGAGAAAAAAACATTTGTTAAACCTTTTAAACTTTACACTGCTATAAACTTTTCATTCAAAAGTTTTGTGCCCAGTGATTTTATCTTCTGCCCATTATGACCACATAGATCTTCTAATCCTCTCAACCAGCGATTATTTCTTCTCAGATCACACACCCAGAACAGTCATTATCAACTTCTATTGATTTATGTATCTGAACGTCTTATTGAAAACAGAAATGAGTCTCTCTTTGCATATTAAAATGATGAAGTTACTTTTAACCTGTAATATAGTTGCGTATATTTTGCTCATCCACACATTTTAAAATGCACAATGCAGGTGTTTTATAAGATGCATTTTGAACTTTTAATTTGACATATCGTGTTTTTTGCACGATACTCCGCTGTGGTTTGAGTACATCTGGTTAGCAATCACAGCTCAAAGATAAAACAGTTAAACTGCTAGAGATTAAACAATGATGTCACAACAACATCCTCAAAGCCTTTGCCTGATTCAGAGTTTTGTTTGGATGTTTTTTGTCTCTCAGCTTCATGTACGGGGAACTCACAGATAAGGACACTTGTGAGAAAGTTCGGCTGACGTTCGAAAACTATGAGATGAACTCGTTTGAGATTTTGATGTACAAGAAAAATCGTAAGCAACACACACACACACTCTTACACACAAACAGATACAGTACATTTACAACAGGGCTGCAAGTGTTAGGAACACAAAGGTCCTGATGCATACATTTGTTATGTTAATATGTCCATAATTATGCATGACTGTGTAAAACTGACACAAGATCAGTTTTGCTTTAACAGGAAAAGTTTCACCGATGTCATGACGTCAGTCAGATACACACACATTGACATCTACAGACTCACGCCCTATTACAGGGTTTTTAAATGTGTGTTTATTTCAGGAACACCGGTTTGGTTTTTTGTAAAAATTGCACCTATACGAAACGAACAGGAGAAGGTTGTACTCTTCCTGTGTACGTTTAGTGACATCACAGCGTTCAAGCAGCCAATCGAAGATGACTCTTCAAAAGGTGTGTGTTCTCCAGATGTTTTCTGTGAACGTTGCTTTGATGTTCCTTAGGTTTGCAGGTTATATAAGTTTGAATATGTGTGTGTGTTGATATATGTTTGATGTATGATATGGGAGTGTGTTTTCCAGTATTTTCTTTACTTAAAAATTAATATAAAATAACAGACAACTTTATTTAGCTTGAACTAATTTTACAGCTAGCATTTCATGTATTCTAACATGATGAACGAAAAACATTTTTGTTCATAATTTCACAAAATTACAGCCTGATTGGAAATGACACATAATATCCTCTTAGATTTTATTACAAAACAACCACTGATGATAAAAACACTGTTAAGTGTTGGTGCATGTGTGTATGTGTGTGTGCAGGCTGGGGGAAGTTTGCACGTCTGACCAGAGCTCTCACAAGCAGCAGAGGAGTTCTGCAGCAGCTGCAGCCCACTGTACACAAAGGAGAAAATGTACATAAACACTCAAGGCTTGCAGAGGTACGTCTGTGTGTGTGTGTGGTAAATTTATATTACACCTGCAAGGGATTCTTGTGTGTCAGCATCCCTCGCGTCAAGATCAAACTAATACTAGGACAGTACTCATCTCACACACACACACACACACACACACACACACACACACACACACACACACACACACACACACACACACACACAGTGTATGTAAACTTAAAAGTTTATGATGAGTTTAGAAAGTTTGGGGCTTTATGTAGTCTGACATAGGCTTCTGGCAATTATTTACAGTAAATATAAATTTTATTATTTTAAATAAATATTAAAACACTAATTTGATGGTTCTCTCTCCTGCAGGTTCTCCAGCTGGGCTCTGATATCCTCCCCCAGTACAAACAAGAGACCCCCAAAACCCCCCCTCACATCATCCTGCACTACTGTGCCTTTAAGACCACCTGGGACTGGGTCATTCTCATTTTGACCTTCTACACGGCCATCATGGTGCCCTACAACGTCTCCTTCAAAACCAAGCAGAACAATGTCACCTGGCTAGTGGTGGACAGCATCGTGGATGTCATCTTTCTAGTGGACATTGTGCTGAATTTTCACACCACTTTCGTGGGACCAGCCGGGGAGGTGATTTCGGACCCCAAACTCATTCGCATGAATTACTTGAAAACCTGGTTCGTGATTGACCTGCTCTCCTGTCTGCCTTATGATGTCATCAACGCCTTTGAGAACGTGGATGAGGTCAGTGTGATGTAAACATTTACAAGAATTTTAGCTCAAAGACAGAAATCTCAAATCTCTCCTGTAGTGTTACACTGCTCTAAATTTCTCTCATGTAAGGTAATGTAGGAGTTATTGTGTTTTTGTTAAGTATGGTAAGAAAGGATAGTGTTTTAGGCACTAAACTCTTTGATATTAATCCACAAATACATTCAGTCTGAGTGCAGTCTGACACGTGGTGCTATAACAGGCCTGCCGCCCTAAAGTCATTATTTGAGTGTTTTGTGTGATTAATAGTATTTGAGTTTGTAATGGAGCGAATCTTTGTGGCTAATTAACATTGATCAGGAGGTGTGAGATTGTACAGCACACAGACATTTTAATTGATCCCAGACTAGGAGTTTATTTCCACGCCATTGTACTTTATTTAAATATTTTAAGTTCTTTAAGCAAAGATCTTTGTCTCATTGTCTTTCTGAAATGAGTGATGGCAAGGCGTCGTTACGGACCGACCCAGCTAACAATTTTAGGTTGTAGTAATGTTTCACTAACTTTTCCATTAGCTAATTAAAATATTAGAGATAGACAAAGACATCCAGTTTTTTAAATGTTGTATTAACATTATTGGTTGGTTATATATTGGTTAGGCTTGGCTGCTGGGCTGAAGCATTGCTCTGGATCAATCTGTGAGCGTATAGTGATTTAAACTGAGCTCTCTGTCTGCATTTCATTGAACTCACAATCAATTTCCGTCACTGCACACGAGACGAGGACAGTCTCTTCATTCACTGTTACCTGCCACCACACCTGCACACACACACACACACACACACAGAAACACAACCTAACTCAAATTGCAAATGAATATGATACCAGCACACTCACCCTCTCAGAGTCTTTACACAAACACACACACACACACACACACACACACATATATATGCAAGGCTGAAGCTTTCATCTTGCCCCTGGGCATATGGCTTTTCAGTGGTTCTGTCAGCACCAGTTTAGCATGATCATCTACATCAGGCTCATCGGGTCCGTCTGTGCGCGCTGCCGGGCTTTGAGCTCAGCAGAAACAGCCCAAAGAGCGAAACAGCACCATAAATAACAGCATCCTCAGAGAGTTACACAACTCTACGTGAGAACCTGAGGTGCCGTCAGACTAATGGAGAATAATGCTGCTGTCTGCTGTCTGCTTAACGCTTGATTTGTGTTCGAACGCTGGAGGAAACGGCCGGATTAAAGTTCACCCGTAGCTGAACCTTAACAAACAGACACCTTAGATTCTTTACATTAGGAAATGGAGTCAAAGTTGGGAAACTAATCGCAGGATAATATAGCTGGAAGGAGGTCTGTGGAATATCAGTGCAGACTGTTTATTATAGCTGTTGAACATATATATGTGTGTGTGTGTGTACATATATATATATATATATGAGAGAGAGGGCGAGAGAGAGAAACTAGAAAACATCTACATTTCAATTTTGCTTCCTATATATTATAGATAGCATATACGATTAGCCTGGGAGTTGCTGGAACAATAAATAACAGTAAATTTGCCTGACAAAAAGTTCCTATATTTTTCCTATATAAGTTCCTATATAGCTAAAGAAGCTATATTGATACATGAAAAAAATGGGGAGGGCTGTGCATTCGCTGCCTATTTGATGATTTATGTGTTAAATTATTGTAGTTGGGCATTAGGGACTGTATAGAAATTACCCACAATACACTAGGTTAGCATTAGGTGACAGTTATTACAATCATTCTCTGTTGAACCATTAAAAAACAACAATTATCTTGAGGTACAAAAGCTGTCTTACTACACACTCAGAAGTGTTTACTACAAAGTACATACTTTTAGAGCATAGGAGACGATGAATAACAACCAAGTGAGATGGAACCAATGTTTCTTTCTCTCAGACACACACACCGCTTGTAACACACCCCTCACTGTTAATCTGTTTCATTATTTGGTTGAAGTGTTTTTTGTTATGGCCTGCAGGACGATCTGTGTGGTTTTTAATAATCAAACACTCCTCAGGTGTTTCATTTTAAAAATTTAGTTTGCATAATTATCTTGTGTTGCATAAGCCTCCTCTGAGTTCACAGAGACGTCTGTCATTGTTTCTTCCTGACTAACAATTTAAGATCGTACAAACATTGCCCTAACGTTTCAACAAAATGTTCAAAGAACATTTAAAACGTCCAGTTTTTAGATGTTATATTAATACTCTTGGTTATAAGAACATCTTATTTAAAACTTTGTGAAATTCTGTAACTTTTTAAAACATTACATTAACTAACAATGTTTTTTATATGTGCGATATGTAACGTTTTTGATAACTTTAAAAGAACTTTTACAGATCATTAGCTAATGTTCTGAGAACGTTCTCTGTTAGCTGGGCCATCACCTTAGCAAGAGGTGGATTATTAATGTCTGCTGTGATCTCAGTACAGTTCAGTCTCTGCTTAGCACTATGATACAAACCCTGCTTTTTTTTTGCAATGGCTGTTCACATATTCTTCACCGTTGTCACTCTTTTCTTTTTGTTTTTATCTCATCCGTTTCTTTTTGCATGTCTCTCCCACTGCCTGTGTTTGTTGTGGGCCAATGAAGAACTGGAACCATCGCGCTGTCACTCAAGTAGGCCTTCATCTCAAAACTCGTCATTTGACTAATTTGGTCTCCCGGGGATTGTTCAGATATTTTTGTATAATAATTACAGCATCAGAACACACAGTTGTATGAGAATGGTTTTGTACACTGAATTGTTGAATTTGTGTAGTGTGTGTTTGTGTTATTGTGTGATTGTGTGTTACAGTTATCTGCCCCAATCAGATCAGATGACCAAAGCTGTGTGTGTGTTTATGATAGTATAATGTGACATCATAATGTTATGATGTCAGCAACCAATCATGTGACAAGAAATGACACATAGCAGTGTTTGTAATAGACAGAAACATGCTTTGACAACACAGAAGTATATTTTTGGGAAGAAAAGTTCATTTAGGTTATCTTTGAAGATGTTTCTTTGTTCTGCTGCTCAGGTGCTGTTTGTTTGATTTGAGAGGGCTGGTTTAGCAGATGCTGGTGCAGATTCATAAATGCAGACAATGCACTTTATTTAGACTCCAGAAAACACGTTTTCACTGAGAAAAAGTGTCTGTAAATTTCTTCTGTCTGTAACGTCTGTAATTTTAATGACAGATAGACAGACAGACAGGTCTTGGGCAAGCATGGATGGATGGACAGATAGATATATAGAGAGATAGATAGATGATGTCATGGTATAAATAAAGCTGTTTGTTGTGTTTAACTCTCTCACTCTCCCTCTCTCTCTCAGGGTATCAGTAGTTTATTTAGTTCGCTAAAGGTGGTTCGGCTGTTGCGTCTGGGCCGGGTGGCTCGTAAACTCGACCATTACATTGAATACGGCGCAGCCGTCCTGGTTCTACTGGTGTGCGTGTTTGGGCTGGCAGCTCATTGGCTGGCCTGTATATGGTACAGCATCGGGGACTATGAGGTCATCGATGAGGACCGTAACACAGTGCGGACGGACAGCTGGCTCTACATGCTGGGCGAGACCATAGGAACCCCCTACCGGTTTAACGCCAGTGGGACGGGACGATGGGAAGGGGGGCCCACGAAAGATTCGGTCTACATCACCTCTCTGTACTTCACCATGACCAGTCTGACCAGTATTGGATTTGGGAACATCGCTCCAACCACAGATGGAGAGAAGATCTTTGCAGTGGCCATGATGATGATTGGATGTGAGTAACTTACATAAACAAAAATAAAGACAAATGGAAAAATCGGTTTCTTGTCAACTTTAGGGGTCATTTTATGAAACCGGTGCTTCTGTCAGATATCTAAGCAGACCTGTCCTTGGAAAGGTCATTTCTTGAGGAGGCGATGATGTCATTATGACTTTATATTTATAGAATGGCTCATTATTTTAAAAAGGGAAAAAGGTAACAGGACTGTTATATAATCTTAAGAAACTCATCAGTGTCAGCTTAAATGTGATATTATACCAAAGAACACAGACACCAGCTATTCTTTGTTAAAGTCATTTTTGCGTACTGTATGTGCTGTATAACAGAGTCTGTTTTTTGATCATTTGTGCCATTTTCCGGTGACTGACAGCTTTGCTTTTTGTGATTCTGTTAGTGAACAGTGACTGAGGTGAAAAGAGACGCATGGATGGTGGCATTGACTCTAAGATGGTGCCTGTAGGGTCATCTGCACAAAGAAATGAGTGAGAGAAAGAGAAAGAATGAGTGAGAGAAAGAAAGAGATTGTGTTTTCATTATGTGTGTCTGTTAAACATGAGCAGCTGCCTGTACACTGGTATTTATGTAGTAAACTCGCTCATGAGATGCACATTAACAGAATAAACATGCATAGTTGCAGTGTTTAGCTTCACAAATGTTTTTCTCGCGCAAACAAAACAGTACGTTCAGTTCCACAGAATTAG
>JBAJNP010006941.1:0-24035 GCA_036877545.1 Yasuhikotakia modesta | reverse complement strand
ACTCTTGCATCAGTATTCACAATAAATCCTGGACCCTAGTGGGCTACATACAGTAACAGACTAATATTATTATTTAACAGCTTTGGAAAGTGTCACCAAACAGTCCTGTGTTCTGCTAAGTTTAATGTGGTCTGTTTCCACATTAAAAGATGCAGAGATCTGACACAATAGGAATCCTGTCTTCAATCTACAGCTGGAGGATTTTCTGCTCAGTTTTTAAGAAAAAAAAACTGAAGAGAATTCCAGTTTCATTGAGATGCGGGAGTAAGTGTGATAGGGGCGGGGCTCACCGGAGATGAATTAATTATGGGCGAATAGAAAGCAGCTTATCATCACTTAGCACAGGAGGAAGGTTCACATGATAGCAGAGCCCGGATAAGACGGGAACAATGAAATGCTACCTTACAACCCGCTGCTTTACTTTTTTATAATTAAAACTAACATGCAATTATGCCCATATCTTACTCTACTGAAAATGTGAAGTAAAAAAATGGCTGTAAAATGAGGAAAGACACACTACATTAAATACCTCTGCACACATATTTCTTAAAGTAAATATTTTGATTATATTCAATAAATACATTTTACTTCTCAAAGTAACATGAATGTAATTACTATCATAAGGCATTATTACTGTATGTTTATTGAACTATCTGTTAAGTTTTAGAGAGTTATTGGTGATTAATTGTAGGTTCCTCAGATCAGTTTATTGGATTATAGCTCTTATAAAGCACCAGTACATTGATGGTTTTCTAAAAAAACAGAGAGTAAAGTGTTCTTTATAGAACAAAAAGGATCTCCTGTGACACCAGTATTTCAAATCTGAAACATTATTTTGGGGTTGGGTGCAAACAGAGACCACTTAGATAAAAATAAGATCTGTAAGAATCTTTTTTTTTTTGCTAATTCTGATGGGAAGGTTCCTGCAGTTCCTTAAAAACCTTGTTCTTAATCCCTACAGACTCAGTAGAGCAATCATCTGTTACAATTAACTTATCTAGTCCCTGGTACACATACTGTTGTGGTACCGGTTGGAGTTTCAAAAAAATGTTTCTATTAAAAACTAAACTACAAAACCTTTTTTATTCAAATAAATAAATAAAATATACACTTTAACTTTTGATAATTTAATACTTGAAAAAATAAAATAATATCTGTCCACTACATAAAGCAAATGAAAAAAACACAATGACATCGTGTAGTCCTACAGAATTCTGGGTAATGATCAGTCGTCATCACCTGAGGTTGGTGTGGATGTAACATAACAACCTGAATGAAAAAAAAAACACTGCAGACACTCGCATGAGAGGTTTAAGCTATTTGAGACCTTTCTCAGACCAAGGCAGGGGCAGTTCGAGGTTTTTTGACCATCTAGCTGAGAAGATTGACTTGAGCCGCACAATTAAGACCAAATTCAACCGTTACTTTATCTGGCTTGTCTGAAGCCCTCAACTACTTGCACCTTTACTTCCATCACCTTCACATTTCTGAAGACCATTAAAAGGATATCAGATAGAATTATAGTGTGAAATGGGGTTGAGTGAGGTCTGCGTAATGGGTTTTGCATATGTTTTTGCCTCTGGCACGAGATACATTTGAAGTTCATTTTTAGTTCATTTGATAAAATAAATTGGCAAAACATCATCCTCTGAGCCTTCTCCCCACCTGTGTGCTATCTATAAAACGAAGAGAAATCTAGAATGGCTACATCATTTAACTTGCTAAAATAACTCATCCACGCTAGAGTTCTTTAACACCCCCAAATGCAAGAAAAGTACAAGATTGTATTTACAGTAAGGCAAACAAATTTAGTTTGATGTATTTGTCCCTATTTCTCAAGCATTGTCTGTGAGGGGTATTTGGTAGACAATGTTATCCCATCCTTCAAATTGGAGGCATATTATGTGAACATATGGGTCTTTGGTGATAAGCGGTTAATGGAAAAGCCGCTTCCTACAACCTCTGATGTTTACTTCTGTGGTCTTACTGCATTTACTCAGTACAGGGGGTGTGTGGAAACTCTGAAGGCTTGATTCAATTAAACAGGAAACAGATGCGTCGTTAGAACGTGAAGGTTGGGACGCCACCGCAGTGGAAACATGGAGGATAGGACACGAGGAATAAGACAAGAGGAACAGGAAGTCATTTGACCAGGCCTGACAGGTTATATCCACTGAGTTGACATTAAAGTTATCTTACAAAACAAATGAAATTGTCATTACACGCTTTGTCAGGACATGGATGTACAGGGACAGTGAATTACGCCCCTCCCCGCGGGAGGCGCTGGTCTGCTTGTGTTTGCTGGATTAATAATTTCATTTAAAGGCTCCAGGCAAGAGGAAAGTTAGCAGTGGTAGCGACCCAGGTTTTGCACATCCTCAATGAGCCATGAAATTACTGCATACCCCTGAAAACAGCTGCTGATCGAAAGGGAAGCAGCAAGTCCCTGCGGCCCGAATTGGTGGCAGTCACATGTGTACATGGACACACACACATGTGCTGTTTGGTTCTGTGCTGATCACACATCACTAGTGTGTGACATGGGATAAAAACGTTCACTATCTTGTTTCTGTGTGGATGCAAAAAAGTATACAATTTACAATATTTAATTTACAAACTTTACAACAGGACAGAAAACACAGGGGTCACATCTTGTGCTGGTCTTGTCACTGTTTTACTGAAGATGTCTTCAAAAGAGCTACTAAAGATGAGCACAACCGATGTTCATCTGCATATGCAGATTAATATCTAAAAGTTTTGTATTTTTCTTCCCCCTGACATCCAGATAATAGAGAGATAGTTAACCTAAAATAAACCTTTGTTTATGTCATTCTAAATCTGTTTAACTTTTTGCTTCACATAAACAACAATGGCACCCATTGTTCCATTTAACATAACTGTATAAATATAAGCAACTAATAACCAGGTTAACTAAACTTAAAAATAGATGTTGCCATAAGTGTTACGTTTGACAAGTGGATTCAATAAAACATGGTTTCCTGTTTGGTCATGTCACATTTGACATATAGTGTATTACAAGTTATAGAAAGTATCCAGTTACATTTCAGTTTCATCCAATTATTTTGCATTAAATAATTAAGCACACAACCTCACACGCCCTGTACTTTTTAAAAACAGAAGTGGTCATGACCAAAGGAAAAAGAACTTAATTCAGCACATAGTGGTACAATATTGGTTTAATGAGCAACAGTGAGATCCTAATTGTTTTTAGAAAAATTTAAACTGTTCTAGAAAATTAGTCAACAAATCCTAAAATCAAATTAGCCCTATATGAAGTTCTGCTTTAGTGCCCCACCACCCCTGAATTCAGGCAAACCAAAGTATGTCACCACAAATAAGTGAGTATTCAACTATATATTTATAACAAGTGCATATATTATAACATATAACATTATATTCAAAACAGGCCTAATGAACATATGACACATTCAGTGTGAAATAAACATGCTGAATGAATTTATACTGGCTGATCATAGAGAGTTAAGCATCCAGTTTGACATTATTGAGACGTTACCTTATTG
Source organism: Yasuhikotakia modesta (assembly GCA_036877545.1). Taxonomy (NCBI): domain Eukaryota; kingdom Metazoa; phylum Chordata; class Actinopteri; order Cypriniformes; family Botiidae; genus Yasuhikotakia; species Yasuhikotakia modesta. Next base: position 20,493 of record JBAJNP010006941.1, on the reverse strand, counting down.
AGACGTCCTTTTCATAATTATTACATTTCACAAGCTGTTAATGAGAATAAATTAATTGTTTAAATTCTCCTCCAAAAGGCATTATTTAAAGTCTCTTTCAGGTTAAATCCAGGAGGGTTTCAGTGTGTTGCTGTAAATGAGAGCTTAATTAATTTAGGCCCTGCCTTAAGAATTGATATTAATTGTTAGCACTGTATGTGAACTCATTAATATGTGTCCCTATAGGGCTGGACTGCTAATCACACACACTCACACACTAACAGCCTGACAGAGTCTCTGTGTGTGGCTGCCCCTGTGTGTGCACACTGACATTTAGTAATTAATCATTAAGAGAGAACAACACCTCCACTTATAACTCATGCAGGGAACACATTCTACCCCTGTCATGTCATCTCTTTCACTGAATACTATACAATGGTTAGTTCTAAGGCTCAAATCTGATTGGATAAAAGGCATTCTAAGAGTACTGGTATAGGACCAGAACAGCACTGTAATATCACATATGGCATTCATCATACACACATTTATTATACACATTCCCATGAGAAAAAAGTGAACTGTGGTGAATCCTTTACATTTCCTCATTGAATAATACCTTAAACATAATCAGGTTTTCAAAAGTCCTAAAAGCAGACAAGAGAACCCATTTAACAATAAGGCAGAAAAATGCTGTAATTGGTTTATTGAGGAAAATTATCATTAACAGTCACTATGTTTGTTATGCATTTAACATTTTAACTATTCCTTTAATATTTGGCAGAAGCACAGATGACAAGCACTTATTAATCCATGTTCAGACAAACAAATGATTTCAGAGTGAGAAAATGTGTGTTGTCCTTCAAAGGCACCGTCTTATGTTCCTTCATCAATCCCACAAAAGAATGACATTTTCGGCTCAGGTGAACTCTGGCCCATTATCATATCCAGTGAGACAGATGCAGACTTAATAAATACTCCCAGTGTTGAATGAGTTCCCCGTGGGACAGCAGAGAGAATGATCAAATGAACAACTCCATCATTACTATCTATCATCTTACTGTCCCTCAGTTTCTGTGTCTAAACACATCCTCTTGTCCTGCATTCTGGAAGAAAGGTGGTCATTACGGGGTGAGAAGAGTTACAGGCCATGACAGAGTCTCCTACTTAATCCTGACTAATAAAGGGTTTGATAATGACATGCCACCATCACAGTTTAGGAAAGTAAGAACTGGTGTGTCTGTTAGCTGATGAGAGAATTCAACTGAAGAGGCGGTAATTAATGCACACAGTAATTATGCTTCTGTAGAAGATGGCTGTGTCACAACAACAGATAAAGGCTGTTAGCATGTGAGGAGACACTACTGTTTAGAGTTATGAGACATCCATCATTGTGTTGCTTAATTGTTCTGTAACTTTGTGCATTGTTTTCAGTTTTATCAACACTCATCATCAAACACCAAATGCATGACTTATGCATTTGTAACTTGTTGTCATTTCTCATACAACAAAACTTGTACAGTACAGTAACATACAGTAACTGTAACGTATGGGTTGTCTTGTTTTGGTTTAGTCCCATCATTATCACTCTCACCTGTGTTTTGTTATCATTGATTGTCCTTTGTATTTATATTGGTTCTTGACTACTCATTTTTGTCGGTTGTTGTATGTTACCTGGTGTTTTGTTTTTGTATTTTTGCAGCTACCTTGGATTAAATCATTTACATTGTTGATACTACTTGTTTGTGTTTCTTGTGACTCTCGAAACATGACAGTAACATACAGCAATGCATTTTATAATGGCAATCTATTGGCCGGGACCTTGCAACCAGACAACATGTGACAATATGCACTGCTTCAAATGTAATTTCCACAATAATAAACATTATTTTTAATAACTTGAGACTATTAATAATCAAATCATAATCATGTCTGTGTAAAGATGCACTTTTCCAACTCCTTTCATGACTCTAAAAAGCAATGATGTCATAACATACAAACCAGAATAACAGGAAGAGAAAAAACTCTTTCAAACTCTGTTGAAAAGAAATTACAACAGAGACTTCAGAAGACTTTTCTGAAAGCATACATTTGTGTACGTAAGAATTTATATAAATACCAAACAAACAAAAAACAAGCTTAAAATTTCTGTTTTTTAATCCTCTCACACAATTGTCTCCCTGACTTCCATTGTTAGAGCATTACTGCATATTGTTTTTTTTCATACTAAGGGATAATTATTCTCTGTGAAAATGGCCAGTTTGTCACAGATATTGTCAGTGGAGCTTAATGTGGAACATGGAGCTTTAAACATGGAACATTCATGTAATTGGCCAGAGAGGATTGGGAACACATGTGTTGTAAAGCAAACATACTCCTTTGCTGCTTTAACAAATTAAAAAAGTATTATAGAAAAATCAGTAAGATAAATTAATGATACAGTACTTGGCCATGTAAATTATCTTGCTGTTGTTGTAGGTGGTTGCCAGGGTGCTGCTGTGCAGTTGCTAAGGTGTTCTGAGTGGTTGTGGGCTTTTTGCTAAGCAATTGCCAGTGTTCTTTGTGGTTTTTACATGTTTGTAGGTATAGTGGAGTGCTCAAATCTAAAGAACCCAAGATGATATGTGTCCTGTTTTTTTGCATATTTTACCTTTCAGGATTATGTGGTAAGAAGAAAATCCCAATGATAAATAATAATGATTTGAGATCATTCTTGTCTGTAAATGTTTAGCACACCACATGTAATACCTGTGGCACTGTTCAACCATATTCCTTTGTAATCAATAGTATTAGTGATGCTTGCCGTAGAAAACACAACTAATGAGAGGAACCGCTTTAATACGAGTTTCTGTTGTGCTGTCTGGAGAGGCGAACAGTAAAGGTTTTGTGGATGTGTGTGTGGGTTGTGCTAAGCTATTTAGCTATTTAGAGGGGGTAATTAGTTACTGTAATTACAGTGATGTCATTGGCTTAATTGTTTTTGAAAGTGGCTGTGCAGCTGTCAGAAGAGATTGCTGGGCCCTTTACAGGATTTGAGCTGGAAAACGTCTTCAGCACCAAACTGTGGGTTCTGTAGCATCGACTAAACTTTTTGAGGAAAGATGTTTGTGAGAGTATCACCTAATTTAGACTAATTACAAATTTAACGCTTTCTCTTGGATTCGAAGTAAAACCTGAATATTTAAATGAATTACTGGTGGGATATATGTGAATACAATGATTTGAAAAGTGTGCAATAAAATTCTGGTTGACAAAGCAAGAGTGAGTCAATGGCTCACAACATAACATCATTTAACCTTTACAATGCTCCTATTGATTTGTTTTGCAGTTATCAGGCCTGAGATCAGAGCTCAGAGCTGCTTCTGATGTTAGGTGATTGGTTTAATTCAACGGTCGCAAGCAGACAAAGAAATCCACCATGTTAACTAGCAACTAGGAGCAAATGAAAAAGTTAGCAATAGCAGCTAACAACATAAGGCCATTATAGCCATGCAAGCATAATTATTTGGCAGCTTATTGTATGTAGTTTCTATAAAACTTAATGAAAGGAGAACCATTATTTACAATACAATATCGCAAAGGTGATTCAAATAAACCCTGCCTTTTTAGTCTCTTGAGAAGTTCCTCTAAGAGATCTCTGGACAAAATTGGGAACACACGTTTTAATTAAATCCCTTTTGCAAATAACCACTGACCATTATAAATCATTTGGTATCACATAAAACTATTTTACTCTTCCCTCTGTGGTGAGCAGAGTGAAAGGCCTTTTCAGGTCCAGATAAGTGTTAATAAATTACCCATGTTTCCCCGTTAATGGCTGTCAGCCTGCCTTGGAGAGATATCATTGTGTGTCATGAATATTTTGATGTTGTGATTAGATCAAAAACGTTGTGAATTCCTAAACAGCTCCACACGGGCGCTGCTGATCAGAAATGGCTATTTCACCCAAACAGATTATAGTGCTTGCATATCTACAGATAGAGAATAATTAGAATGACACTGGGCCTGTATTCTGCTGTAATAGCTGTGCTACTTTAGCCTAGATCCCTGTGATCTGGAGACTGCAGGAAAACTCACGGTTTGGAGACTCAGCCTACCTTGGCAGCTGAGATAATGACTGTTCTGATGCATAAGCAATTTGTATTTACTGGAGGAGAAAAAGAAAATAAAACAGATCAAAAAAGAGAAAAAACTCAATTCTCATCCCTGTGAGACATTGATTAGATACTTTCAGCCGTTGGAATACAGTAGTTTCATTGCCTGTTCTCATTATTTGTGGAAGATTATCATCGTGCAGCATGCACACGCGTCACTTGATGTTTTAATTGACAGGCACAACAAAGAAAGAAGTGAGCTGAGGGTTCGAAAAACACTGCAGAACATTTTTTTTTGCATTTTCACCATTTTGTGCTTGCTATTCTAAAACCGTTCAGGCATGTTTAGAAGCGACAGACCAAAAACAGTGTTCATGTTCCTGTGAGGAATAAAAAAACACAGATGATCGGACTTGAGCAGCAAATGGAAACTTTAGTTACAGTGTTCTGTTTCTCTGATGATTAGCTTACAGTAAAACTTCAATAATCTCAGGTCAATGTCATAAACTTGACTTACATTTACCAAGATGCCAATATGTTAAATTAATATCCAGAACAATAATACAAACATAAATTATACAGCTATACATATGAATTATATATTAGACAATTGAACACTTTCGTGGGATTTGAGCAATAGGTTAGTCAACACCAAACCATTAACAGATAAAGTAGATGTGTCTTTTAAATGATATAACTTTCTAAGATAACAGTTTTAATTATTAATTAGTTTTCCCATATGCCACACATATGTATTTACTTTCATCCATATGGTACTTTCTTTTCTCGTAGTTTCATGTAGAAGTTTTTAGGCAATCTATACAAGTCAGAGCCGGATAAGACAACGCTAAACTTCTAATTGTGCATGTGTGGAGGAAAAACAAGTAATCAGTGCAGATGGTTGTCAAAACTGATGAATCTTTCAAAGGAGATGTGTCACTAGAGACTGACACTTGAGTGTAACACCACCATGCAGTGCCACACTCACACTGCATGCTATTTACCCACAATATCCCCAGAAATGAGCAAGGAGAAGTTGGCAAACATCTGGAAACGCAAATCCCAAATGACTTCCTTTGAGATTGTGCTCTTGTCACTCACCAGCCGTAATGATGCTCTGAGGGTTGACAAGCTTTCCTCAGAAAAGACGATGTTTATTGCTTCAGCAAACTGATGTATGGCAGCTGTGTACTGACAGTATATCAGCCCATTTCAGCTGGTGAGACTGAAGAAGTACTTTGTGGAAATTAAGTTAACTTAAGCAATTAAGAGTAATTTAATTTAACTAGTAGCTGTAAATAATCTGTTTAACACTCTAATATAGTATGTGGTGGTACTGTACCCGTTTAACATTTTACCATTAGAGCCACAATGCTTACAAAATGTTTGCCTCCCTACACTCTCATATTCTGATTCACTGGCCAAAAGTTTAAGATAACTGAGTGATATTATTTATTTTGGTGTTTTGAAGATTGAAGATAGTGTGATAATACATCTGTCATGAATTTTTTTGGGCAGTGATAATTGTACAGTGAAAATCTGACATGACAGCCCCTAACCCCAGCCCTAAGTATTAAAATAAGAAAAAAATGAGATTTACAATTTGACTCACTCTGTATTCTGCAGCTTATGAAATTGTGTGAAAGTCTTCATGAATCTTTGACTTCATGAATCTTTGAAGTATTATGAAGACTTGGGGACCAGTAGGCACATAGCAACTCTATCTAGTAAATACATAGCAACACCCTGGCAACCAGCCAATGTGATCTGGAATGACAATATAATAAAATAATATAGAATCCAAGTAAAGTTTCTTATGTCGAAGTATTTTCTTCAGGAAATAAAATTTTCTTACACAAGATGACTGCTATAATGCATGGGGATGATAATGCACTGCAAATATCTTAGTAAGATTAGATAGTTCACGTGAAGTTCAGTGTCGTTGTCTGATGTTTAATGTATCTTTCTATTTTTTCAACTCGCCCCCCTCTCTGTTTCCGCTTCCTATTGTATGACAGGGTTACTATTTTTAACCCCCTCTAAAGACCCTTCATCTGAGCACTGAGATATGACTAGGGTGACATTTTATGGAGTCAACAGTCTCTTATCGAGGGCTGTGTCTTAAGCTCCTCTCTCTGGGGTTTACTAGCACTGAGACTGTGCTGAACCGCTCTGATAGCACCACTGATCTCAGCAGAGGAAAACACTGATATGTTCTGAGGTCTCTTATGTCAGCTAACTTCAGTTTACACATGCACAATTCTTTTAAATAATTTTAATAAAAAATGTTTTAAAAAGAAAATTAACCTACAGAAATTAATCAAATATTTAAAGAAGTGTCCCTACAGGCGCTTTCTTTTGTTGTACAGATTTTATATTATCCTTATATTTTAAGAACAACTTTATAAATAATCCTAAATTCTACACTGAAAATGTCCTTGTTAATCTGAAAGCCATAGTTGCAAATATTATGTCCACTGTATAAAGTTGTCAGGGTGTCATGCATAATATGTCTCCAAGATTGCCTTAATCCAAAATTTTATGTACATAAACAAACTGGTTGGATATTGTTTCAGCGGTTTTAGACAATAATAAAGTTATTAAAAACAGTCTCAAGATACAGTGAACAGACTGAAGAAGATACTGACACAATACATCAATGCTGCCATCTAGTGAGAAAAACTAGAATAGAACATGTCTTAAGACGTCTCACAGTTTATGACAAAACGTCTCAGGTTACGTATGTAACCCTGGTTCCCTGAAGGAAAAAAAGACGCTGCGTCGAAACGCTATGGGAACGCTACCAGCTTTTATGCACTCTGATACAGATGTGTCAAATCACTGATTACAGGGTGTGTCGTCACAGACAGGGTGGCGACATGACCAGGAAACTATAAAAGCACTTGCTTTGCGCTGCTCGGGTTAGCTTCAGACCTGAATGAAGCAAGCGCAGGCAGGTGGTATGGCCTGAGGTATGGCCTCGAGACGCAACGTCTCGTTTCCTTCAGGGAACCAGGGTTACATACGTAACTTAAAACGTTCCCTTTGAGGAACTCGAGCTGCATCTAAACGCTATGGGAGCGAGATGCCAACTCCGCTAAAGTGAAGGAACCCCTGTACTGTGTTGCATCTTTAAGCCTTAGGCACAAGGACAGAGGGACAAGGAGTGGCCTGAACATCAAGGCCATAGAATCTGACAAAGGTCAGGGGAGTTGACCATCCGGCAGCGTCGCAGATGTCCTGAATTGGGACACCTGCTGCAAAGGCCTTAGAAGCCACCACAAACTCTGGTGGAATGTGCTCTGGTCCCCAAAGGAGGGGGGAGTCCAGAGGCTTCATAAGAGATGCGAATGGCGTCAACAATCCAGCGACTAAGAGTCTGCTTGGAAGCAGGTTGACTCCTCTTGTGTGGGCCGAAACAGACAAACAGTTGGTCAGACTTCATCCACATGGCAGCTCTGTGGACGTAACAAGGGGATGTCTACCCAATGAAGAGCCACCTATAGGGATGTGGAACGCAGAAAGAGCTGCCACATATACTTTAAAGGTGGAGTAGGCCAACCCAGCAGAGAAGCCTGCCTGCAGGAACTCCAGCACTGTACCAACCGGTCAAGCTGGCGATCTCTGAACCATGAAGTGAAAAGATTCCACTTCAGGGAATACAGAAACTTGCTCGGCCAGTACGGGGCTACTAAGAGCACAGATACCGTTTTCTGATGTATCCTTTCCAGAACTGAACTCCAGCTCTTTCTTATGGGCGAGAACGACATCTCGATGCCGAATCGCCATCTGCTCCGATGAAGCCAAAATCAACCAATCGTCTATATAATTCAGGATACGAATGCCCTGAAGCCGCAGAGGGGCCAGGGCTGCATTCACGCATTTGGTGAAAGTGCCGGGGGAGAGAGCAAGGCCGAAGGGAAGTACTCGAAATTAGGGCTGTCACGATTATTAAATAACCGTGTAATTGCGATAGTTTGACATAACCATGATTATTGAATCCAATCGCTATTATTGCACGCTCAGTAGAACCTGCAGCAGCTTCTAACATGCTGTTTCTAACGTGTAGAGATGTTTTAATACCGAAACATCTGTCTGATAACATTTTGGTTTTATACCTGACGATAAAGGGCGGCCGACAGACATTGACGCAGCACTGTGTCGAATATGTAAAAGCACCAGCAAAAGCGCAAACAGCACAAATGTTAGAAACCATCTGCAGACGCATCATCACACTGAATCTGCCGCAACCGCACATACATCTCATCAGCTGTGACAGTGGAGGCTTTCAACGGGGAACGGGATATAAACACAATATAAACGTAATATAAACGGAGTTTCCATATTTATGAAAGATACAGTATATATTATTTACTGAATAAGTAACTATTACATTTAAGTGTGTGACGTGTTAACTGTATACGGCAAACAATTATCGTCACAGCCCTAAAATAAAGAATTAACTGCTAAAGCCCCAAAACAGGCAATTAATCGTCATAATCGCGATTATTTCTTTCACAATTAATGGTCACCCAAATTTCATAATCGTGACAGCCCTACTTGAAATTGAAGCCCCGAAAGCGAACCTCAGGAACTTCCTGTGATGTGGACAGATGGGGATATGAAAATAGACATCTTTTAAATCTATGGTGACAAACCAGTCCTCAGACCTGATTTAGGATACGACCTGCTTAGGATACGACCTGCTGTGAGCATCTTGAACTTCAGTTGTTTGACTGAGTGGTTTAAGAGCCTCAAGTCTAGAATAGGATGCAGACCCCCACCCTTCTTGGGAACTAGAAATAGCAACTGTATAGTCCTGTTTCCCTGAACTGAGGAGGGACCACCTCAATGGTCTCCTTCCTCAAGACAGTATTTATTTCTTGTTCTAATATTTCAGCCCACAAAGGATCCACCAGTGTGAATAGGACCCCACCGAAAGTAGGTGGGCGACACCTGAACTGGATTCTGTATCCGTGTTCTATAGTGTGCAGAACCCATTGACCCCTGGCAGGAGCTTCCACGCTGCCAAGAAGTTTTCCAGTGGCACCAGTCTCTTGAGACTGGGCCCTGGAATGCTTGCTAAGAGATGATCGGCTTCCTGAAGCAGAGAACCGGCAGGAGATAGCCAACCTAAGATCTCTAGGGACCTCCGTAGAGGCTGCGAATCTCCTGGCCGCACTACCTTTTGGGGCAGGGACCCAGAGAGACACTGAAATGAGGTTGCTGTGTCCTGAAGCACCGGAGGTGGCAGGGTTAACAGCAGAGCCTTGAGAAGGCCCTGGGGAACAGCAGGTACTGTGTAGTGCGGTATAACACACTGCACCCTAGGTGGGGCTGCCCTCAGAGACCCTGACCACCAGTCAGGACCTCTTCTGTCAGGACCAGAGCGTCGTGTCACCTTCACCTTTAGAGGGGGAGAACGGGCACACTCTGACCTGCTGCAATGTACCTGCTGCAATGAACCCTCTTGCAAGCATCTGTTCAATCCGGGCAACTGTCTTGTAACTATGTTCGCCAAGCCCCACTACATTGCCATACAAAGACGAGCTAGGGCTAAAGAGGCGAGCCGAATAGGGCCTATTCCATGACCTCGAAACCTCAGTATGGAGGTCAGGAAAAAATGACAGGCTTTGGTGTGGAGGTACTGATCGACTGCTCAGGAATCTTTCATCTAAGAGACATTTTCTCTGAACAGTCTGCTTCTCAGCCGGCCATTCGATGTTTAAGAAAGAACCTCCACTAACTCATCGTAATGAGGGGACACAGATGGCTCATCTACACTCTCAACGTCCAGTTCTTCTGTGGGTGAGAGGTGATGAGCCAGGCCTTGACTACGGGAGGAAGTAGCTGCAGAGCGTGCTTCCGAACCCACAGACAGGGTGGTAGACCTAACTGAGGAGGGATGAGATAAGAAACATGCAAGAAACATTTGCACCTGTTTAAAGATAAGTGCAACTGCCACGCGTGCCGGAGTGACTTAAACAAAGGGAACGTGGAGAAACAGAGAATAAAGAGCCAGAAACGGTTTATTAAAACCATTCAAACCAAAATGTAGGAACACCAATACATACATAAGTTTCGATGAGGACTGACAATGAAAACAGAACCAAGAACAACTTAAATGGGGAAACAAATCAACAGAACAGGTGAACACGATAACCAAACACGTGAGGAAGATTAACGAAAACAAGAAACAATGGGAGAAATCAAAAGAACAGGACAAAACCATAAAGTTCACAGGGGGAGTGTGACAGCAACATTATGACATAGATATTTACATTGTGACCCTAACACATGATTTGCTCCCATAAACCTAATCAGAACCTTAATGAGTCTACAGTATAAACAAATGAAAGGATTGTTGATGTGACCGTAACACACAATTCATGCAAACACAAGTTTCTGTAATTATTGCACACGTAAGCCCCTGCTTTATGAGCTCTTATCAGTACAGAAACATGGAGTAAATGAATGTGTCAAATGAAAGGTGAAACAGGGACATAAATGAAAAAGGAACCAGTTACAGCCGACAGCTACAAAATCTAAAATCACACACCTGTTCCTATATGGAAAAATTGTCCCATTATGGAAACATGTACCTAAACTATTGATATTGAAACCAAAAGGATAACATCCATGTCAGATACACTAATTCTTTGTGTGGACGCGCTTTATTGAGAGATACGACCTTCAGAGAGCCGTCACCACTAAATGTTCCCTCACATGGTTCAGTCCAAAGGGTTTACGCTTCACATCAGAAAATGTCTTACGTTGTTTCATTTTTTAATTTCTAAATCTAATTCATTTCTTAATTCTCTGAGAATTATTGACGTGGGTTTCTACATTATTGTGTGTGTGTGTGTGTGTGTGAGAGAGAGAGAGCGGTGGATGGGGGGAAGGGGTGGTTTGTGGTGGTAAATACCCGGCTGTGACAACACACAAGCGAACGCAAAGGCCAAAATCCAGTGTGCTGTGGATTACAGTTAGAACAGCATGAGATCATGTTATATTCATGACTGTGTAGCGTTATACTGCGCGCTTGTGTTTAGCATCAGTGTCATCATGCTGTAGATTATCGTGTTGTTGTATTTGTCTAGATTTGGGCTCTAATACATGTCAACTCCTGGAATTACCGTTTTCGCGTCGGATCTCAGACAGATTAGTGCTGATCTCGTTTTAAAGGCATTTTAAGGACATTGACTATTTTACAGGGGCTCGTAAGCTAACAACAAAAGCGCGACCGGTGGCCAGTCAAACACCGGTGCGTTAGTCATTTTATTTGGTTTAACTTTAAAACAGCAGAGATGGCCATCGGAAGGATTTGTCTTCATTATTAACGCGATAAATGGGCAGCAGTTCCCGTAGATACATGAAATCACCAATGGCTTTGATATCATAGATGTGTAGGTTGACATTAGCATTAGCTTGTTAGCGCTAGTGGCTCCTTTGTTGTAAACGGGTTTGCTGTTGAGGGTCTGTATTGTTTAGTAGTTTGCATTTATTGTTTCAGTGTGTGTATCTGCTTGTCCGTTAAATGTACTTTTACCTTATCCACCAGTACTTGTAATATTATGTTTAAGTGAGGCAGAAACAAAAATGTTGGGCGGCTCGTTTCTTTTTTAATTCGTATCTGTAGATCCAGAACAACGATATAAAGCACGACGTATAAATAGAGCTATTATGGCATATAGGTTGGAGTTAAAGCAGAGCTGTTTGTTGCGGACACAACTGATCGTCATTTTCATGGGTAAGAGACTTTCTGAAGAGACATTTATTTTTCGTATCATCTGTATAATTATTTATTCTTACAGTATTTCCTGTATGAACGAAATGGACTGATAATACTTATACTAATACTTATCACAAAGGAAATCACATTTGGTCGGATGTATGTTCAGTGGAAAGAGTCTGTTGGCATAGAGATGACAGAGTAGTGAAGCACTTTTCATGTAGTGTGATGATACTGACTGTGTGTCTAAGTTTAGACCCTAAAATCAGGAACAAAGGCTTGTTGTTTACAGAAACCTGGTGTAACATTGTGTACACACTTTATTTCCCATGTTCACAATAGATCAGATATGGGATTTTATTTTACATTTGGCGGAATTGTATTGATTTATTTTAGAAATTTGCATCTGACCAGAAGCTCTATGGTGATTCTGTGGTGTTGAGCCAAAAGTTAAAAGCAAAATGTTAAACTAAAGAACTCATAGTTGTTTGGGATTCCTAAAGGACGCACCCATCTGTTCTACAAACCTGTCATCAGTAACAAGACAATGGACCTATTGATAGTTTAACTGAAACATCTGTACCCTTCAGCTCAACATTTGTTCTGTAGCAGGATTTGCATGCCTGTGTTTGCATGTGGGCTTTTCCCCTTTTGGCTCCTGCAGTGCAGTCAGCTGCTATAAACAAACACCAGACAGAGGGAAACACGGCAGATGAGCAGCGAGGACTCGCTCAGACGTTTGGGGCTGTTCAGGGCTTGTCTTGAGGCTTTTAGGCTCAATACAGCCTTTTAAATGATTTGCCCTGTGTTGGGTCAGGTGTAGAGAAAAGAGATTTACAGTCACCTCAGTTTTCTGTGTTGTTGATTCTTGTTGGCATTTTGATCACGTTTTTTTTGCATAAGATGGTATTGTTGATTTGAAAGTAATAGGGGTGTTAAGGAACCATTATTTTGCCCTAACATCATTATCAGTTTAAAATGTTCACTGCATTATAAGAGAAAGAATGTCACCGAATGAGCAAATCAAATAATCATTTCAGGTGCATCAAAGTATTGTTTTCAAAAACATTAAATCTGCCATTATACTATTGTAATGTTATGCAGCCCCACTAAACTTTGCTTATGAATAGCTTTAGTTGTTTTTGCTTGCATGACATTTAAGAAAAATGCAATACTCACTTTAATGCTTTGCATTGGTAAAATCAATTCTAATTATATTGAAATATATAAAAACTGAAAATTAAACTTTAAATTAAAAAAATTAGCTTCTATGTAAATGGCAGACTTGCAATATGCACGTGTAATTTTTCCATAATTTCTGTATGTCTTGCAGCTCTAATGCATGTGTTGTGATTTTCAAATTAAGCAGTGTGCCGTTTTTGGTGTGGGTGAACCAAATTATGCCCAAGAATTTGGGAGCTTGCAGGGTCAGTCTGTTGACAAACTCTGTGTTGTTTGACAATAACTCCACATTGTTCCAACATAATTTCAAGGACTGTGGGTGAAATTTCTTGCGTTCTCAAGGCTCTGCATTTCATTTCACATACATGCATCCTATACATTTTAATTTCAGTGTTTTGCATCCGTTTTCATTTACACGTGTCGTTCTGCAGTAAACGCTGATGCATTTTTTTTTCATGTTTCTGTAGGAAATGCAGTTTTTTCACAACACAGTGAGAATGTTTATGTATCAGGGATGTCAAACGGTGAGTCTTCAGGTTGTTGTTTATCTTTACGTGTTTCTGTTATTCATTTTAAAGAGAACTGACTCATGTTATAGAACATTTCAGAATGCACTGCAGCTTGTCCTGAAGAAAATTAAAGATCAAAACTGAAAGAAGAAACATTAAGTATTAATAAATAAGTTTAATACTGAAGGATTTGTAAATTAGTTTGATGTTTTACTGATAGTGTTGTATTATTACATTTTAATGGCAGATGATTGAATCGGATATAAGAGCTGCACTGTCTGTGTGTCTTGCAGAGTTGCTGTGTTTGTGGAACATTTCAGTTTATCTAATTAGCAGATTTCATTTCATTTACGAAGACAAAAGGAACAATTCACTAGAGATAGAGTAGGGTTAGATAGTAGATTACAGTTATCATATATCACCCAGAATGTGTTTGCTAACTGTGTTTCTGTGGTTTTCTGCAGCTTGTGGAGATGTGGCCGAGCAGATCTGGGCATCCAGTGGAGTGATAACAAGCCCCGGCTGGCCCTTTGAGTACCCATCTCACATCAACTGCAGCTGGAACATCAGAGCTAACCCTGGGGAGATCATCACCATCAGGTAACATCTGATACAACACTGATACAATCTGATACAACATTTAACACTGACGAGACCCAGAATGGAAATATTTCCCATTAGTCCAATATGACAGTAACCATTCATGTACATTATAGGTTATAGTTTCAGTCTTTTAAAACTCCTCTGTCAATGCATTCTGATTACAGGAAAGCCTGAGGAGTTAAACTTCTCTTGATCCTTTGATATAAGAGGTCTCAGTACCATTAATATAGTCTGCGAGTAATAAGTTATATGAAAAATGTTATTATAAATACGTTGCCAGTCATACAAATTGACAATTACACCCAAATGTTTTAAAGGAGAACAGTCAAATCTAAGTGTTTTAATAACAGGGCTTAATGCAAGAAGGTAAAGTGTACAAATTATTTTCAATGTTTTTGGGCAAAACAATCTGTAATATTATAATCACAACTCTGGGAACAACATAAAAATGTCTTGAGCCTTTAAGGAATAGTGGTGAACAGAGTCATTGCCACCTCACACAACCTCTTCAACTGGTTCTTATTTTTTGCATCTGCTCTTATTCTGCCTGTTGAGTCTCAGCCTGGCATTAGTTTGCATCTTTATCTGAATGCTGTGTCTATGGTTACCAGATCAGAAAGAGACAATGGGTATTTTTTTCCACCAGGTGTAATTTTGTGGTAAACCCATATAGTTACTAATTCTTTTAATAGGCTTTCAGTTTGGTAAAATGTATTCCTGTATCATGTTTCCCATTTGATACAATTTAATTGTATATCTGAAAATGACGTGTTATTAGAGGCATAACAATACACAGGATGCCAGTTGTGTATTAATTTAATGAATGTATTAAATGACTAATGCACAGTTAATGTTTCAGTTAAGTTCATTGGTCACCGGATTGCTGTTTTATTTGCTTAGCCCAGTTTATAGGCATAAAATCGTCTGTACTTTTAGTTTTCAGGACTTCGAGATTCAGAGCTCACGGCGATGTGGTTTGGACTGGATTTCCATTGGAACCTACAAGAACCTGGATGGGTACCGGGCATGTGGCTCATCCATCCCGGCCCCATACATCTCCTCTCAGGATCACGTGTGGATCAAGTTCCACTCAGATGACAACATGACTGGAAAGGGCTTCAGGCTTTCTTACATAACAGGTAGACATGCTACTTATATCCTTTAATAGATACGGTTGCATCAGAGAGGGTGTTATGTACCTGCCTCATACAGGCCAAGACAAGTGTCTCTACTGCTTATATTTATAACTGTGTGATGCTAAGATTCACACAAACAAAACATGCTTATAAGAGAGTGTCTATTTAAAAGAAAAAGTCTTTGACCCTTATATATCATCTTCATCCATCATTTTCTTATTTATAAATTTGATTTCTGTTCTGATGTAACCTCAGTAGTGTTGAGATAACATATAATAACATGCTTTCCTTAAATCATACTTGTAATTTGTAGGGAAATCTGAGGAAACCAGCTGCAGGCCGGACCAGTTCCACTGCGCTAACGGGAAGTGCATCCCAGAGTCATGGAAGTGCAACACTATGGATGAATGCGGTGATAATTCAGACGAGGAGCTGTGCATGCAGCCAAATCCCTCAGCATTCTTTTCCTTCCAGCCATGCGCCTTTAACCAGTTTCCCTGCCTGTCGCGCTACACCCGCGTTTACACCTGCCTGCCGGAGTCCCTTAAGTGTGATGGGAGCATTGACTGTCAAGACCTGGGTGACGAGATTGACTGCGACGTGCCCATCTGCGGTGAGTGGCTGCGCAATTTTTACGGCACTTTCAGCTCACCCAACTATCCTGACTTCTACCCACCTGGTAGTAACTGCACCTGGTTGATTGATACTGGCGACCACCGTAAGGTCATCCTGAGATTTCTGGACTTTAAGCTGGATGGCACAGGCTATGGTGACTATGTCAAAGTTTACGATGGGCTAGAGGAAAACCCCAGACGTCTGTTGCGTGTTTTGACTGCCTTTGACTCCCGAGCCCCTGTAGCGGTGGTGTCGTCCACAGGACAACTTCGGATCCATTTTTACGCAGACAAAATAAATGCGGCTCGTGGCTTTAACGTCACTTATCAAGTCGATGGTTTCTGCCTGCCATGGGAAATTCCTTGTGGTGGGAACTGGGGCTGCTACACCGAGCAGCAGCGCTGTGATGGATACTGGCACTGCCCCAACGGACGAGATGAACTCAACTGCACCAACTGCCAGGAAGATGAGTTCCCGTGCTCTCGAAATGGCGCCTGTTACCCACGCTCTGACCGCTGCAACTACCAGAACCGCTGCCCAAATGGCTCAGACGAAAAGAACTGCTTCTTCTGCCAGCCCGGAAACTTTCATTGCAAAAACAACCGGTGCGTGTTTGAGAGCTGGGTGTGTGATGCACAGGACGACTGTGGCGATGGAAGTGACGAGGAGAGTTGTCCAGTGATCGTACCCACCCGTGTCATCACTGCAGCCGTCATCGGGAGCCTGATTTGTGGCCTGCTGTTGGTCATTGCTTTGGGTTGCACCTGCAAACTCTACTCGCTTAGGATGTTTGAGCGAAGGTAAGCCAAGCTCTTTAGTAACTTATTACTAGGTTATCCATGCATTTGGCCAAAAACAATATTGAGGTATATCAGCCTTAACTTTTATTATGTTGAACTAGATAAAAGTGTATGTTTAGTTGCCTTGTGCTATCATAAGTATAACCATCTGAGAGGTGTGTTCAGGAATTGGCAATATTCATTAATGCATAAAAACAAATGCTTTTGTTTTAGCTTCTGTGTTTAGCTTCTAAGAGTGTTTTATGGGTCTGTGCTTCCAGGTCATTTGAGACTCAACTCTCCAGAGTAGAGGCAGAGTTACTAAGACGAGAAGCTCCTCCTTCATATGGGCAGCTGATTGCTCAAGGCCTGATCCCTCCAGTAGAAGACTTTCCTGTTTCCTCCGGAAACCAGGTATTAAAACTTACCTTAATAATTACATTGTGTCAAAGGGCTTGTAGTTGCCCGTCTATATCTTTGGCTGCATATGTATATATGTGTATGTTTGTCTGTGTGTATGTATGTATGTACATATTTTAAAATGTGCCTGAAAAAACATTTAATGTCCAGTTTAACATTTAACAGAAACCGCTTCCAATGTCATTTTAGCTATATCCCATGTTCTGTAGTAGTTTTATAGACATGTTATTTGTCTGTCTTATCTATGTGTTACCAATTCAGTGTTTACTGAAATTAAAAACTAGTATTGAGAATCCTCAAATTTTGGTGGAATCAAATATTTAAAATGTTTTGTAAAAATATTAATAAATGCTGTAATATTCTGTACATTTCTGGCTGTTACTGCATTGTCTCCATTGTATTATATATCTTTTTGACAGCATTTGGTAATTCTCCCTGTTTTTACTTTTAGGCATCCGTTTTAGAAAATCTAAGACTGGCTGTGCGCTCCCAACTGGGATTCACCTCAATCCGACTCCCCACCGCGGGGCGGCACGGCAACATCTGGAGACGCTTATTTAACTTCACACGCTCACGGCGGTCAGGTTCTCTTGCGCTGGTTTCTGCAGACGCTGAAGAGGGACCCACTGGTGTCAGTTCTGCACATGAGCCGGAGAGGCTTGGCTCTCACCGCGGACTCCTGCCCCTGGACTCTGATGACACGGACACTGAGAGCGAACACCATCGGCACAGGGATGTCCCTGGGGCTGTGGGAGGCCTGATGGCTTCCTTTCCACAGAAAACTCCCCCTACGGCAGCTATGGAAGCCATCGTCTCTGTCTCAGCCAGCTCTGCTCCACTGGTCAGCCGGGAGAACAGCATTTCTGAGAGCATTTTAGAAAGCTCTGGAGTGACTGGACCATCATGCACCCCTTCCTCAGTCTCTTCTGGAAGGAGCCCATTCAGCTCTACTTTAAGCCGAGTCACACGCAGTCTACGCTGGATCCGCTTTTCCCTGGGGCGCTCTGGGGATGGAGAGTCGAGCAGCGTACGGCAGAATCACAGCCCATTGCGCCAACTGGAACAGGGAAGTGGGGTCTGCGCTGGTGTTGGTGTTAGGGGTGAGGAGGAAGATGATGTAGAGCTCCTCATTCCTGTGTCAGAAACTGGCTCTCCAGACACTGACGAGAGCTCCAGGCCTCTGCTGGAACCAGGTCTGGAACAAGCCTTTGGGCCCCACCTGACCCCTGTTGCTGTCTCTCTCAGAGGTCAGGTGGTGGGCAGAGATGGGCCCTGTGAACACTGTGGAATTGTCCACACAGCACAGATCCCTGACGCCTGTCTGGAGGCAACTGCGAAAACAGAAAGTAGTGATGATGAGTCACTGCTGCTTTGCTAAGACTTAATAAATGACCCATGTGCTCACAGCTTGCCATTTCTTGTATCATCCTCCAGTAGAGCAGAGGCTGAGAGTCTGTAGTCCTCTAGCAG
The DNA here is from genome assembly GCA_036877545.1 of Yasuhikotakia modesta. Lineage (NCBI taxonomy): Eukaryota > Metazoa > Chordata > Actinopteri > Cypriniformes > Botiidae > Yasuhikotakia > Yasuhikotakia modesta. The sequence goes on along the minus strand of JBAJNP010006941.1, from coordinate 1,977 downwards.
AATAAAGAGCTGCAGACTTCAAGTACTTTTGAAGACCAGCCTGTAAGAATTGGACTAAAGAGAACAAGAGCTCCACAACCCCACCCCTTTCTTTTCACTGTGCAATATTAGTATTTGTTATGATGTTTACCAGTTAAAGTCTATTTTTCTGAAGTCAAACTAAAATCAGAGAGGGAGGCACTCTGCAGTTCTCAGCTGGGGTGAGCAGCAGAAATGAATGTGTGCCGAGTGGAACAATGAAAGACTGAACGCATCCAAGTTCTACAAGAGATTTGTTACTTAACTTTTAAGTTATTTGTACTTTAATGTCAGACGTTTTTTGTTTCATTAAAGAAATGGTTTGCTCAAAACTGAAAATTGTAATTTTCTCACCATCACTGCGTTCCAAGCTCAGATTACTTATTTTCTCGTGTGAAGCGCAAATGAACATTTGCAAAATGACCTACCAGCTCTTTACCTACACAATAAATAGATCTGAGGACTGTAAAAAGGATGCATATGGACTAATTTTATGGTACCGTTGGGTTGCATTAGGACCCTGTTCACCTGTTCTGTGGAACAGAGCAGCTTGGACATTTTGCAAAACATCTGTTGAGTTTTACAGAAGAGAGTGGAATGGGTTTGATAAGTTGGTGAGTAGATGACAGAATTTTCATTTGTTGATGAGCCTTTCCTTAAACTGCTAGCAAAAAATGGCAAATCAAATAATATAAAAACTGGTACGCTGTTTTTGTGGTACTGGGTGTTACATGCGATTATGGGCTGAGGACATTTATTTATAACAGTATAATCTGAGAGGGCGCTGCTATTTTTTATTGTGTAACAGCCACTTTTGTTTGTTGTATTTATTGTTTTGTTACCATTAACCTTTTGGTAACCGTAAAGTTTTGGTACTGAAAATCTGTCTGTATATTTATTGTTTTCATTTCAATAGCATTTACTTGAAAAGCATGTCCAGTGGTCTTGTGCTTATTTTTCCCATTTCATAATGCAGTGTTTATAATATATACAGATACTGTTAACTGCACTTTAAGAATAAAGTGTTCGTCATCATTTTCCTCTTGAGTCTTTTCTGTTGACCGTATGAATGATTTCCTAGTGATTTCCTAGGAAACTATTCTGTTTCCTAGGAAATCACCAATTGCTAGAAAAGTTGGAAGAGGCAAAAATATGAGGCGTCTTAGATGTTTGATGCTAATGTTATATGCACAAACGTTTTGTCATTTTTAACCAAATAAAATGACAGATTACAACTTTTTTCAAGCAATCCATTAATACACATTTTCACAGTTTGAGTTTATCAACATTGTCAGCATAAACTATATCTGTTTTGTGAGTGATAAACTGCATTATTACATTATTAGCAGACATTGTGAGACATCTGAGGCAACACCCTGTCTTCCTGCTGTATAACAATGCAACAAGGTCATCTGACAACAGTTTCCTCTCACCAGAATTTGTTCTGCCCCATGTAAAACCGTCCTCAGCATGTCACTAAATTGTAGATGGACCTTCATGGCCCATTAATTTGACAGCAGAACAGTGGCACAGATTAACCAGCAGAGGGCGCTACATGATTAGATACGCTTAGAGAAACGCTTCGCTATAGTTTGTTCAGTTATAATCTAACTCCCAGTATTCAAACTGCTTGCTGTGTAGATGAAGGTTTTATTTTAGGAAGAGGATGTCTGAAGTCGTGTGTTTGCTATGCTAACCCTGATAGGCTGAGCCTATATTAGCCAATCTTATGTTAAATTTGCTGTTAAAATGTAAAATTGTGGGTCTTGGTCTATACAACACCTTAGCTTAAGTATGAGCTTAAGTATGAACAAAATTATCTACGACTTTTATAAATACCTTTTATAAAAGTTATTTTATAATATATAAAAGATATACAGGTCCTTTTCAGAAAATTAGCATATTGTGATAAAGTTCATTATTTTCTGTAATGTACTGATAAACATTAGACTTTCATAT